>JANIJG010000413.1:11520-36197 GCA_024611175.1 Megaceryle torquata | reverse complement strand
ATATATGATTCAGTAGATGTATGCTATGTAGTAGGATTGGAGTGTGGGTTGGGGGGGGGTGGGGGGTGTCATTTAAACTGGAGTAGGATTTTTTAAAGTGAAATTAGTCCATGCCCTGTATTAAAACGTTTAGGAAAAGAAACATTATTTCAACAGGTGCATTTTATATATCACATGCACGTGCACTTTCACTGCTTGAAGTCCCTCTAGTGAAATTCACCTGGGCAGCAAATGAGCCTGTAAAGTTACATTATTAATTTTCAGCCTAGCATTCCCATTTAGATAATCAGCGTCATGCCTTAGCAATTTACTCAACAAAGCCAATTCAGCAAAATTGCCCTTTTTACAGCATATGTACCCCATATGTGAAGGTTGGATCTATCCTTTCATTCCAGTATAGTAAGGAAGAACATGTTGTCAAGATGATGTAAATGCAAGGCTTACACTAATCAGCCATGATACACCATCTAAAGATTTGACTAGAAACTGAGCACTCTTTATATTTGTATGCCATATTTCTGCACGTTAGAGCCCATGCAACAAAGCAACATGGTGTTCATGATCAGAGATGGTGTAAGTTGGACTGCACATGCAGGTTTCATGTACCACCAGAAAAGAAGAATCTGTACTGTGTTTCCACTGCCTAGACACATCTGGGCTGATGCACAGTGAAAAAAGTGTGAAGATCCAAGACAAATCAGGGATGTACCTGGGACAGGCACTCAGAGCATTTCTAACAGCTTGCATTCAACTCATCTGGGGAAAATGACAAACAGGACCCACACAATGGAAGGTGGCTAAAATGCACGGCAGTATTTCATGTGTCTTAACATACAGCTGTATATAAAGATACTGTGTTTGCTATTTAGCCACAGACTGAGCAAACCATGGTGGCCACAGGTTGCAAGCTTGTAGTTTGGTCTTCAGACCAAACTCCTTCTGACTTTCATCATTTAAATGTAGATGTACAGATAAAGCCAACCCTCTGGATGTCCTTCACACTGAGTGGGTGTAGAGAAGTGAAGCTGGAGTAAGATACATCCACCTTATTTCAAACATTGCCTTGTGATGAGATGAATTATTCTCTAAAGGAGACTGACAGTCTCCACTGCCTGTAGCAGAAACTTAAGAGTATATAACAAACTTTTAAGTCGATGAAATTAGTCAGGATGAAACATACACTGAGTTTTATTCATTGGGAAAAGTCTTGATACCAGCATGACTTCACCTGAGTAGAAATTTCCAGTCATGCAGAACCAGGGGCAGATGGGGCCACAGTATGGACAAAACTTTAGTGGTGCTTGTTCAGTGGAAAGTGAGGGCCAAATTCAGCCCAGCTGAATGATGAACATTATGAAACAGAACACTCAATTTCATTAAAGAGTTATAGTAGAGAACCACCTTAATTATTAGTGACTCTATACAAGGCACATGAAAAATTTTGGAAGAATTTCAGTGTCTCATTTGTTAATTGCTTTTCAGTGAAATGAGTATCTCACAGGGGAAAACACCATCTGATTCCAGAAGGAAAAAAAAAATATTAACTTGGTATAATCTGTTTAGTGCAAATTAAACAATGTGGAAAATGGAACCTCCAGGGACAGCCTGTGTGAAAAGGTTACAAATATTGCTTTGTCCAGCAGGGATGATGTCATGGTTTCTGTCAGAATTACTAAAATACAAACATATATTTTCTGGAACATAGGCTTAGAAATGTATGGTCTTAGTATTTACAGATTCACTTTCCCACAGAACTTCATGAGCTGAAGAGTGAACCTTTGTAACACTGTAGCAGCCTACAGCTTTTTGTTCTTTTACTGTATCTTGTAAAAATCTCTCAATTCTTCATGCTAAATCTTCTTCTTTATATTTTCTGACATTACATCCAAACTGCATTAAAGAATTATTTAAAAATTGGACAGACAAATGCAACAGAACAACTACATTTAAACATTTTTGATCTCAAATGTTTAACAGACCACTACAACTTTACATCTATATAGCAGACAGGCTTACAAGATCTTTTCTCTTAGATATATGAACTTCATCATGAAAATGAATTATATTATTTTGATTCATACTTGACTTGCTGCACAGAAATATATATTTATAGGCATTTTGCAGACGTAACTGATTTGACATAAGTGTGTATGCACAAATTTGATTTCTTGTGTGTTGAATTAGCATCCAAGAATCTGCAATAACACAACTAAGAAAAAATTAAGACTGATTTCTCCATTTCAAAAACTGATTCCACAGATCTTAACACTAAAATTTCCTATCCAAGAACTCCTGGTAAAAAAAATCCTGTAATAGATTTAATTATTTTCCATCACAGCAACACTGGGATTCAAGTCAGAGCTGTGCAGCCCAAGCAGTCCTTAGACCAGAGGCCACAAAGCATGATCTGGGGACAGGATCAGATCAGACCTCTACATCTACAACTGGATGGGTAGGGAGGGAGAAAGAAGAAGCTTATGTCCAGGTAAATGGGGTAAATGAGGTTAGGGTGCAGCTCTGGTAATAGATTAATTTGCTGATGGCGGTTTGTACCAGGTCATTAGGTAACTGCCCATGATTTTGTCTGTGAATTCTGCTGAACCAGGCCAAATCTCTTCCAGCTGTAATCTGACAAATTCATATATTATAGGTATTGTCTAATCTGTCATATTCAGGCAGTTAAAGCTACTTTTTTTTTTTTTTCTTTTTTTTTTTTTCTAATTGGTTGCTATGCACCAGAGTTCTGGCAAAACAAATTATGAGGATTTTATTATCTATCACCAAGACAGGTTAAAAGAAATGAGGGAGGAAAATAGCACACAGCAAAGCTACAAACTTATTGTGTCCTATGCAATACTGATTTCCACCAAGCTTATGATTCTTGAAGGCAATCTAGAGCCTTCATCATGGTGGGACAACAACATCTTGAGAGAGGCAATAAATGCAATCCTAATCACTCCATGTTTCATCTTCTGTGGCCATAAGTAATTTCCATCACCACAGGCTGGCAAAGTGAGGTTTGAGGGCCACCCACATGTCAAAATCAACAATTATTGAAACCATGAAAGTGGCCCATATCCTGGTGGAAGGAGAGGACCTCTCAGCTCTACAGCAGCTGGCTCCTGGAGGCACAATCAGTTTTATATCTCACAAAACTAGACAAGAACACAACTGTATAAAATTGAAGCTTATTTTTGCTTCAGTATCTACTTTGTGACCTGCTACCATGTATACTTTGTAAGGAATTCATCTATACTTTTTAGACATCCAATGCCTAGGTAGACCCATTTTATTTCTTTGTCCTTGCCTTCATTTGTTATCACCCAGTCCAAACAATGTTGTATAGCAAAATATATGCCTAAAATATGTTCTACCTGATGGGGAGAAATCATATCTTTCAAGTCAGTGATGAAGCTCCCATTGCTTTCTCTATATCCTTGATTCTAAAGAAAGTGGAAAAACCAAAGGGTGATGTAGGAAAAATGGGTCTATCATCTTCCTAACTTGGATATGTATCACTTTCAACATAATATCTGCATTACAGAATAAAAACTGTGGTTTTTGCTTTCAAACTCAAAGTATATATATCAAAAAGATACTAATGCTGTATTTTCCCAACAGTCTAGCTGCTGGCTGATAGCATATACTTTCCTCATCAGGCACAACTGTAATACCTTCTCACTCTTAATTCAGAGCTGAATTTGAGAGAAGAAGTGGTTCAGAGTAAGTAGGAGAATTTGGGATACATTAGTGCTGCCATCCATGGTTTAAAAGATATGGAAAAGGAGAAAGGCATGAGCTACCTCTCACAGACTGTGATGAAGATGATCATGGATCATAGTGGCATAGACACCTCTAAATACAAAAAAGGATTTCCAATTTGGAAACAATTTTCATGCTACACACTGCAGCAAGTGTAAATATCTTATCTCATCTATGCTCTCTAGCAATTTGAAATCCCTGAATAATCATTCCTCCTTTTTGCAGCACAAGTCCAATGATGAGGATGTCATAATAAGAACACAGAATTTGACTGGCACTGTCAGCTCCTGGAGGATTCCAAGAAGAAGAGAAGAAAGTTCCAAAATCAACTCTTGGACTTGGAGAAGTCAGACACTGCAAAGCTCACAGGGCTGTAGAAAGGATATTTACAAATTAAGTCTGACTAAGGTCAAGGACACCTGCTAGTCAGAAAAAAATAAAGTGTAGTTTTTATTGTTCGTCAAATATGAGGTTATCTAATGGAGGCTCTCTGTTGCGCTTATAAAGTCACACAATGTTCTCCATTCTGATCATTCGTGCAATATTAACTTAGTTTGTTCTGTTTTCTGCTGCCCCATGACAGATCACAAAAAAGAATTGCTAATAATTATTTAAATAACATCCATTTTTCTAAGGGTGATAAAAATTTTGTTTATCCTCTGCAACTGCCAAGGTGTTTTAGTTGGATTTAGATAAATGCTTGTTTGGAACATTAGTGATTCCACTGGGGTAATCCAGCCTGGAAAACTGCTAATTGCATTTTTCCCTCCAAGTCACAAACCACTCCTAGTGCTTTTATGTGGTTTTTCTACTCAGCATTGCCATTTTGGCAATACAGCATTCAAAGACTTTTACCTATATAAGTAATAAACCATAGCCTAGATACTGGAGTAATTCTCTTAGTTTTGCACTGATGTAATTATAATTCTAACTCAGTTTCTAAGCTTAAAAAGATAAAACCAGATTAACTGGTTACAACGGGATAAGAGGAGTATGAATTTGCAGTACAGTCTGTGGTAATCAGCTATGTGCATAGTCTTCCCTCTCGAGTAACTTTCCTAATTTACTTCCTTCAGGTCCAGTACATATGAATGTATTACCACAGAAAAACATGAGATAGTTCTGTAAAGCGTTAGGGAAACTTCACTTGGTGAGGATTTTTTTAGTAACTATGACTTGATTCCCAAGAGGAGAGTCCTCTTGAACCAAATTTTTCTCTATGTTGTGACTCAGAGGCATTCTCTTAAATCCACCACCTAGAAGGAGATCCTTGAGTCTTGTTTGTAACATGCTTCCCACTCCTCAAGTAATTCTTGCAACTCTCTGCAGGAACTTTCTTCAATTTTTCACATTCAAACCTCAAGTACAGACTTCAGAAATGGAGACTGCAGCACATACACTGCTGCCTACTGAAAGTCTGGCCACTTTTAAGTGTTTTAAGTATGAAAAATGGAGAACTAAAATTACTAGACACTTTTAGAACGCTGGCCCTAGTGATTGATTCTCTTTCAACATTCACCAGAGTGCATTACAAATACTTCACCTGAAGTCATTAGTTATACCAGTTTCACTGGAAGAAGTATCAAATCTTCAAGGTCTTGGCCTTAAACTCTTCATGCCAAAAGACTGTATTGAGTTAAAAAAGCTGACACACAATGGAGTTTAAAGAGAAACTCCCTGTCCTTCCTGTTTCAGTTTACTTTAACTAGTGACCATAGTGCAAATAAACTAAATAAGAAAAAACAAACATTCTTCCCACCACGCCCCCACCCCCACCCCACCCTGTCAGCCCAAACAACTGTTGTGTTCTCAGGGTTTACAAGGAAAAGGAATATATGTTATTAGCCCAGCTAACACAGCTGTAGAGACACAGACAGGCTTTTGGACGCACAAGCTGTTTGTTCATTATGAAAGATGGAAAATTTGTGTTAATTCCCTTCTGCCATCAAGAGGCTGTGAATTCCCTGTGTTAAAAACTCGCAACTATTAGATCCTTTCTCTGCTCAACTCCAGAGTGGATGTCCAGCTGCCAAATGTGGCATCTAAAGGGGAAATTTAGAGAGAATTCTGGAGTGCAAAGAGAATCTGCAGGAGAAGAAGGATACAGGAGTCTTCACTTTGGGCCAAGATATTTTATTATAAATCAGTGCATTATCAAAAGTGGGCGAGTTGATTTAAGCCAGATGAGGAATGCAGTGACCATCCTGAGAGGGGACTGGTACCATGACAGCCAGCCTATTTTTTATATACCCATAACATCTTAAAATTCAAGTTTTGAAGTACACACTGGTGAGACACAAACCATGAAGAACCGTGCAGACTGTCTTCACCTAACCTAGCTTTGCCTTAGCTGTGCCTCCTGGGAAGGCATCCCAGTTCTCATGGCTATGATTTCATCCTAAACCCCTGGGAAGACTAGGTGGAAGCAGTCATCATTCCACCCCCAGCATCCCTGGCTGGCCTTACAACACACCAACACACTGCCAGGACATCAGCATCCTAAGACATCCCACAAAGCAGACATGCTGAAGAACTCACACAAGACTGCTGTTACAGATCTTCCCAGGGTCCTTCAAGCATATGGACATTAAAATTGTCATATTGGCCAGACGCAGAACAAAAGCAGGTTTTGTTCAGGGTGAGTGAGATTTGAGCCCCAGAGTTCAATCTGGAGATGTTGTGACTCTTTCTAGCTTTCTAAATCGTAAAGGATGATGAACCGTTAGCTAGTGAACTCACCAGCGCCTGGATGAATTGTCAGGTAGTTAAATGGTTTAACTTGTCACCAGTTCGCAACTGCATCAGTGACCAAGATTCCTAACATTGGGTCTGTGTTCTTCACATAGCTGCATACTAGAAGATGAAAACACATGGCAATTTTACTACATTACACATCTGGAAATGCAAAGTTAAACTCATTTGGAGACTCTGAACTGAAAAATAAACAAAATCTAATCAACTGTAGCTTCATGCAGCCTTGGTAACAGCTATGGGCTGAGAGCAGCTGTGCTTTATTTTCAATGCTTTCTGATATGCTACAGTAAGTCATATCTCAGTTACAAGGAAGTTACTCCTCTATCAGTCAAGGTAATCTTCTATACTATGTGTTCATTGAATCATTTGTGATGCATCCAAGAGCTGCTGATATGAGAAATACCACACTCTCAGCATCAAACTCAGCTAATGGCAGTGTCCTGCAAATGCTTGCAGAGCAATTGGTGGGTCACCTGCCATTCTGACCTCAGCATGCTTGCAGGCTCAGAAGACTTCACTGGGTGCTATCTGCAAATCAGTGTTGCAGCCTATCTCCTACAGGCATATCCTAGCACACCTCACCAGCCCTTATCATATAACACTGGTGTTATATTGCCAATATATATATATATGTTATATTTTGCCAAAAGGCAAAGAGGGATTTTCTCAGGGAAACAGTAAGAACCAACTGCAGCAACAGCTCCAAACATTTTTCCATTTTTGCCCTTTGAGATTTTGCAAGCAGTGAATTAAACAGCCCATGCTGTGGAACGGGGCCTACAGACCTCACAAAAAGAGACACCTGAACATTAGCACTTCACCATTTATCACTCACTGAGTAGAATATGGAGGTTATCCTAGTTTACTGAGGCCTCAGGAAGGGGTCTACGGCACACTTGGTCTCTACCCAGGACTGTGTTTATGTAGTAATTATAGCCATGACAGCTAATTGAGTTTTTCCAATCAATCACTCTGGAAGTTTTGTTTGTTTTCCTGTTCTAGGGAACAGGAAGGTTTTACCCTTTTCTAAACAGTGAGAAAGAAATGAAGGATATTTTTCAGGCACAAGTTGAAAAATATTATTTAAGAAGGGTTCAATTACTGAAAATCCTACTTACTTTGAGAGTCTGTCTGTAATGACACTGAGTTTTATCTGCTCTTTATAGTAGATAATCATAATAATTTTGTAACAGAAGTCAGTGCCCCTTCAGTTGATACAGAAAGGTAAAATAGATGGTACAAAGTCACTCCACAAGCTGGAAATAATTGTCAGGTTGCTTGAGAACTGCTCTCTAATGATTATTATACCATACAAGCTCAGGAAAGAACCATGCAGCTGATTACAGCCAGGAGTATCCACATGCGCTTGCCACAACAGGCAATGAATTTTCCTGTTCAGAGAAATCACACTAGCAAGGACAGGAGCCCCTGAGACAAGGAGCTGTTGTTTGCCCTTCCTTTGTGCCTTTGTCAGGTTGATTAGTGACTCTGATGGCCAACTAAAGGAAAGCTGTCATAAGGCAGGGGCATGCTCCAAGCCTACACATACACAACACAGCATGTTAGTCACTGTTCTGGGTTACTGGTCTATGGGACAAGGGAAATACTTCATCTTATTGCTTCACCCAGTAGACACACACTTGTCTTTTCATGTAAATACCAGCACAGACCATATCAAGATTTCTGTTGTTACAGTCTACAGTCATTTGTCTGTCCAGTAAATTTCTTACTACATGAAACTAGGGTTTTGAAAACATTTCCTGTCTACCTTTATGACTCACTAAGAAATAAAAAGGCACAGTACATCCCAAAATGCTGCATGCCACTGCTCTGTGTACAATAGACTTGCTCTGGGTTTGGTAGATACCTGTCAGGAACTTATGCTGATGCAATTCCTCCTACCTCAGGGTGAGGGAATGGACTAAATGTCCTGATTTTGTCTGGGATAGCATTAAATTGCTTCCTAGTAGCTGCTAATGTGCTGTGATTTCAATTTAGTACAAGAACAACGTTGATAACAACCTGAAGTTTTAGTTGTTGATAAGTGGTGCTTATCCTAAGTCAAGAACTTCCCAGTTTCTGGTGAGGAGGTGCACAAGAAACCAGAAGGGAGCATGGCCAGGACAGCTGAGACAAACTAGCCAAAGGGATATTCCATACCACAGAACATCATGCTCAGTGTATGAACTGGGGAGAGTCAGCTGGGAAGGGCTGATCACTGCTTAGGAAGTGGCTGAGCACTGGTCAGTGCATGGTTTTGAACAATTGCTTTGTTCACCATTTGTCTTTCATGGGTTTTATTTCTCTCCCTTTTTGTTATCTCCCTTTTCTTCATCATCATCATTATTGGTGTTGTTATTATTATTATTTCAATTATTAAACTCTTCTTATAACAACCCATGAGTTTTACTTTTTTTTCTCATTCTCCTTCTCACCCCACTGGGGCAAGGGGGGAGGAGTGAGAGAGCAACTGTGTAGAGATGAAACCACAACAATCACCTGGTTTCCACTTTTTTCCATTAACAGCTCCCTGAATAAATAGGCATGAGAGTGTACCTTCTGTAGAGCAAATTAAGGTCCTTTGACTGCAGTGTTTTCTAAACTTTCACAGGCCACATAAAAAACATTTATGCTCCCATTTGCCAAGATATGTTGATCCACAGCTATATATTATCTGTACGAGATATCCTGTCCTTTCCTTACCTCCTTCCCACCTTACTGTAGGCATTTCACATAAAACTGTGTATACAGATGATCCAAAGGCTTATCATAAAGAAAACTACAACCTTATAGGAGAAAAAATTTGCATCCATCATGCTAACTACAACCACTTTGGTGTTCACCTTGCCATTCATAATCAAAGGTGAAAAGTTCTGCACCTTGTGGGAAAGCTGATTGCTCCAGCACATGGTTCAAAGAAGAAAAGTCCCTGGTGGTCAGTGGATTTACAAAGAGGTAGGTCTCTGACAGATGAATAGCAAACACTGTAGGCTCGTGTTCTCAACCTCACACTTCTTTTGAGGGTGAGGAATTCTTTCAACAACTCCAGTTATCCAACCTCTCTGCTTAAAAAGAAGCTGGAAGGTCACAAAACCAGCTCTGCTTCCTTCTAGTCCTGGAGAAAAACATTTTTTTCCCTGCATGTATAAATAAAAGGCAATGCCCTACTGGTGAGTCTAACAACTGAGCTGTAATTGAGTTGTAAAAATGGCACTGTGGGGAAGTAGAGAACCTAGAAAATTAGATAACAAAATATAATAATACACTGTATTGAATACGCTGCTGTTTCCTAAATGGTCTAACAGCAAGTATTATCTGACATTGGCTCTATGAAGATCTGACTGATACCAGCTTCACCTGTTAGTATCATTGAGCAAGATTTCTGTATATTTCCCACACAAAATCAGAGGTGAAAAACAGGATTTGATAAACTACAAAAAAAAGAGAAATGTCGCATGTTTACCTTGTTCCTGGCAGGACATGATGCTTATCCCTGGCAAAGGAACAGCAGACTGCCAGTGACCTCCTCAATCCCTCTTAAACTATCAAATTTGGGCTAAACTGAGATTTGGATTATACCCAAGACCTATGCTCATTTTCTTCCCTGAA
Organism: Megaceryle torquata; assembly: GCA_024611175.1. NCBI lineage: Eukaryota > Metazoa > Chordata > Aves > Coraciiformes > Cerylidae > Megaceryle > Megaceryle torquata. The sequence goes on along the minus strand of JANIJG010000413.1, from coordinate 26,072 downwards.
GATATCTTCAGCTACTGTATTTGCGAAAGGCTGGATACCAAGTCCTACTTCTTCTTTGGGAACTGGTCAAAGGCCTCTTTACTACAGTTCACCAGAATTATTTGGATTTAAAACCTATATTAAAAAATCCTTTGCTTTCTGGTGTGTTAACTATCTCTCTTGTATTTCAGTGAAGCAAATGTTGGCTTCCCAGGACATTAAACATCAACCCCCCCCCCCCCAAAAAAAATTCTATAAGTAAGACAGATTGCTAAAGGGTTTGGATCACTTTTGGTCCAGTGATTAAAAACATAAATTCAGTACTGCACTGATGATGATTCCATCACTCTTTTTGCCAAAATCTCTATTTACTGTGAACTTTTCTCTGCATGTGCTGCACATCTACCACTGAGATGCAAACAGAAAAATTGGAGGCACAAAGTGACTGAAAAAAATCCAAGACCTCAGCTGCATTCAGATCCAAACTCTTGCTTCAATCTATTAATAACACAGAAAATACAAGTTACTTGAAATGTGCACAGAGTTTATATTTAATCCTTTTTTCCCTAATCCTCACTGAGCACAATAATAAGGGTAATCCTCCGTAGGCAGGCAGTGAGCAGAGTCTTTGATGGTAAATGAGTTATAAATCAACAGCAAGTCAGAGATGTTAAGGTTGTATCCTCCCTAGGATAAAAAGATATATTTAAAACTGAAATTAGCTATCACAGTGCTTAACCCTAATGAAGACAAAGTAGTTGATAGCTTTCACAGAGGTTAGTGGGTCAAAGTAAACCCTGGGGCTGCCCTAGGCTTTAATCAGGTCTGACACCACCTATCAGAACTAAACTTACTTCCCTAAGATTTTACCTTGTCTTAGCAAACTAAGTCCTCTGTCTTGCTTTAAAAATATCCTCTTTCCTCCTAGTGAAAATGAAGTCTTATGGGGGAGAATTATAGGAGGTGTGTTGACAGTTCAAGTAGAGAGTACCTCCTCTATGGACATCCTCAGGTATGGCAAACATCTTCTGGTTATTTGTTTGTTTTTTTCAGATTCTACTCTTTTCTTCCATAACCCCTTGACACAAGCATAAACTTATGGAACAACTTAATAAAATATTTACTAAAATATGCTGTTTGTTTTGGTAGGGAAAATACCCCCAAGGAATAACATTCAAAACATACATATTTACAAGGAAAGTTTCAGGCCTCTGAAAGATTCATGTCTGAAAGAGGGTAAAAGAAGAGGGGCCAAATCAGCTATCTCTGGTTTCCTTCAGTATTTGTTGAGCTTCCCTTGTCCACTTGCATTTTCTTTTTTCCAAATTGATTCACTATGTGACTGAGTCAGGAACTGGGGGAAGCATGCATTAACTCTGAGACATCTGTCTGCTCCTGGTTGCTCCAACTCAGCAATGCAAACTCAAGTTTTTGATAGGAATATTATTAATTGCATTCCAGGACAGAGTTGAAACTTAAAAGTGACATGGCATGCCAGTCCTAACCTGGTCTAAACAAGCTTCAGTGGCAACTAACAAACTCAGATGGGAAGGAAGGCTGGTCTTTGAGTGATTATAACCTAGTGTAAAGACTGAACAGCACCTTACCTAGGACAATAACTGGATTTTGATTGCACCTTGAATTGTTTTTTTATCTAGCAGTAAGAAAGGCACATAGATCCACAGCTAGTTTGAAAATTAGCATCTTGCTTTCACAGCACTCTAGGTTTAGTCAGTAAGATATGAGTGAAGAGTGGGTGATTTAATCAGTCAGGAATCAGGGGAAGTACAGTATTGACTCTGGAATCTCCATCGGCTCTTGGGTGGTTGCATCTCTGAGGTTTTTTAGAGTTCACATTTGCTAAGGCACAATTAATTTCTACTGATTCCCAGAACTTAAAATTGTAGGCCACATACAGAGGAGCTATTTCTGTTTCAAAGAGCAGAGAGGCAAAGGCCTTTACAGAAGAAGTGCTGTAAATTTAACATTCACTGCTTGTAAAAGTCACCATGCACCAATCTTCATCTTGTTCCATGAGTAAAGTACGGCACCCCTGGACCTCTAATTTGGATGTTAGCACTGAACAAGTGCAGATCTTCTCTTTCCTTTTAGGACATCTCATGTGCAGCACTGGGTCACAAAGGAAACAGGGATTGTTGCAAGCTTGGATCTTCAGAACCTAAGAATATTGCAGACTGATAAGAGAAAATTCACATGGACTTGACCAGGGATTTTGATGCATCTTGTGTCCATGTTCAGGCCAAAAGATCTCCCCTATCCCACAAGGAAAAGAAAAAGTCTGCATGCAGGTGGAGTGCACAAGGCCAAGCAGATGCCTCCAGAGCTGAGGCACATTAATGCTCATCAGGCTGTTTATCATCCATTATAACCATTCCTGGAAAACAGAGAAAAAGGTGTGTCTCTGGCCAATGAAAGCACTTTCATCTTTGGGCAATACTACATTTGCTGTGACAGCGGTCTATATTTTTGGCTAGATGTGTGATCATCTCTTTGGCTTTGAGTAAATTCATATTCACTTTGAACCTTATAAACACTGGCTATCCCTCATCCTTCTGTCAAGGAGAAGACCTTTCCCATGAGTCTTTCATGAGCCTTGTATTCTCTTCTACCCCCTCTGTTTTCAGTACACTACAAAAATCTTCATGATGTGAAGCTCAGAGCACTTTGGAAAGTAGAGCTCTGTTGGTGGCCTGTGTCAGTGAACAGGACTGGAAAAGAAATGTATCTGAATGATCTTCAGAAAGCAACTTTGTCTTTGCCTAACCTTTCCTTAAAAATTAAAACCCTCCTCTCTCTAAGGTGGCAGGGAAGTCACACTCTGGAAGCCTGGGCTGCGCAGACCTAGGACAGGGAGAAGAAATAGCTACTGGCTTTTCTGTTTTCTTAGAGCAGCTGTTCCAGATGTAGCTGTAGTTGCTGTTTCTGCTGCTGCTTTTGTCCTTTCAGTCAATCTATACTCTGTGCTGTCTGCCTGCATACCCCACGGTACATAACCCAGGAGTTTATACTATCAACCCAACACACAAATGGTACTATTCATTCAGGGAGTTGAGGTTCTGGCCTCACTGGAAACAAAAAGAATGGTAAAGCACAACAAAGAGAACAATTTTCCCGGATAAGATGTATTTCACTGAGAATGGCAACACTCTCCTTCTCACTCCTAGAGACATGACGTTCCTTTTTCTTTCATCTTTTCTTGGTTTATCTCTTTTATTTGCAGGCTTGCTATGAGTACACAATGCTCTTCATTTCATCATTAAGTTCTCGTGGCAGTACCACAGTTCACATTTGCTCTTCCAGAAACTGTTCTTCAAAATGTGTATTCTGGAGCTTCCTGTGCTCTGACATCACTTCAGTAACTATCAATGCATGCTAATGGGTAAAGGTGGCAGTACCTGAAAGAAATTTTTAATTCATTAGCACTACATCATAAGTACCATTAAGACCATCCAACATAGGAACTATGACAACTCTGCAGCACAGTTGGTTGGATCTTACAGCCTTTATGCAGCAGTAAATATAAATTTTCATTAATGATTGAAGGCTTCATAAGCTTCATTCATCAGTTAGCTTACTGATCACATCCCTTCACAGCTGGAAAAAATCCAGTTCTTTGTCTAATCAAAATCTCTTCCTACCATGTCACTGTTGACACTCAAGTACTATATTAACCTAGACATCATAGGGAGAAAAAATGTTATGATCCATAACTATATGATTAAGTCTAACCCATAAACACTGATGTTAATGACTACCAGGATGCCACATTCTTGTTTGAAGTCCAATGGCTAAAACTTTGTTTTCCCCTTACAGAAACAAAAAAACCCACTCTTAATTTCCTGGAATAACATGGAATAAATTCCTGTTCCATCCAACACAATTTGAGCATTTTAGAATCCTCAGTTACAAGCTCTCTTTCTTGGAAAATTTGATGCTCGTATGGCTGTGCTTAATAAGGAGGAATTAATTTTACTCTTCATTGACTGTTTTGAATCTTTGCAATTTCAGAGAGACAATCTGAGTGCTTTATATTCTCTCCCTAAAATTGTGCAACATAATTATTCCTACTAAGTGTTCTGATATTCATTAAAATGCTTGTGGCTATTTTGTCATGGGTTGTGTACATAATAATGCAGAGTAAAACTCTTTTCTAGATACATGCACGGAAAGAATGAGGCCTTTCTAAATTAACAATTAATACAAAATAGTTCAAAGAAAACAGCAATATCTGAGGCCATTATTCTAGATATTTCTGAGCCAAGGAAAAGTTATAAGATGTTAATGTAGTATTAAAAATAGAATCAGAAATAAACTAGGCTAATCACGCATACCTAAGTGAGATCCCTCTGAAGCCTTATTTAAATGAATTAAGACACGGTTACAGAGGAAGTACAAATGAAACTAGTTATGCCTCCTCAGTCTAGGGAGTTTGTCCACTTTTGGCTTCTCACATTTCCCTACACAAGGATCCAAAAAAGGCTTTGCAAGATTGAAGGAGTTCACCATGTGTAATCTATTATAGCTATGACACAATATTGTCTCCTATTTGCAGTGCAGCAGTTCCTGCCAAGACAATTAGTACGTACCCCAGGACTCCAGTGGGGGTGTGAGGGTTATCAACAAGTGTGAAACCATTCCTGGGTGTCAGCATGGAAGACTTCTTTCTGACTTGGCACTTGCATATCTGTGATTTTAATTTCAGCCAAGATACGTACTCATTTGTGAGTAATTTCCAACTGACCACTAGTCAATTGGCAACAGGTGAATATGGGGAGAAAATGGCATTCATTGTCCAGTAGGCATTTTGTAGGAAAAACACTGTTTCCAGAACTACACATCTAGGAGGGACAGATGCTGTAATGCAAAGGCAGATCCTGGTGAGACTATTAAAACAAAGAGTGAGCAGTTCTCTTGTGCTGCATTCATTCCAAGTACACACACCTGAACTTTTATTTCAGGCATAGACTGCACTCATCTCTCACAAAATAATGAAAATTATTTTCTTACTGGTCAAAGTAGACTGGGAGCAAATACTTTTGTCTATGATATGTATTTCACATTATAATGTCTCTGTGGTGTAGACTTTCTTTATTGGTTTAGTAAACTTTTCTTCTACAGAAAGAAAATATTAATCATTACATTTTGTCATATGACTGTCTATTTGAAGTTCTTTACATGCCAGGAAAAAGAAAAATGTCCTAAATCAAACAAAACTATTAAGAAGAGTTAATGTGGTTTTTTTAAGAGCCATCAAAGGACCAGAAATAACTCTGTGCTATACTCTTTTCTTCTGCTCTGCCATGTGAGGTGTTCACAGACTATCAAATATATGTAGGTGCCATTGTAATGATCCTCTGCTAAGCTGTGAATTTATGTTCTATTTCTCAGGAGGCACTATATTCAAAAACATCTGGAAAGTCTCAGTGCTGTCCACCTGTGACTCCTGACTGTCCCATGCGTGCTGTGTTCAGACAACACACCAGAGAGCAAGAGTTCTGCACATCGAATCCCTACCATACGGGGTTAATTTGAAAAATGGCTCATAAGTTGATCAAAAGCTGAAAACCATTAAGAGCAATTTGTTCTTTTCAACAGAAATAAGCTTATGAACATTTTCACTTTGATGGTTTCCATTAGCCAGAAAACATGGTTCTGCAGCAAGTACCTCTACTAATGCAGCCCTTTTATATACGGGCCCTCAGTTAGACAATAGAGCAGAATCTGGTTGGTTTCCCAGCTCTGTAACATGAACTGATCGAAAAGAGAGAGTCGACACGATGTATACCATTATTCATAAAAACAAATGCCCCATTGGCAATACAGGGAAAGGAATGCCATGTGTCTATTAACAATGTGGATATGGGTGAAGACAGACAGGAACTACCCTGCCCATGATCGAAGCTGGTCAGATGTAAACCAAACCCAGTCTGGAAGCTTTACAGCCAACTTCTTGCAGAGTCTGTGCCCTGGATAATGTATCCTGCCTCTCAGCAAGGCTTATTACCTCACATGCAGCTCCCACCACACAACTCTCACATCAGAGCCCTTAGCACCTGGAGCTCCAGTGCAGGAGTTCAGGTCTGCTTTTAGATAGAGCCACTGTCTGCAAGCAGTGCAGTACTTATCAAGGAGCAGGAATGTGGTAGACACTGCTGAGAACATACACTTTTTTTTGAAAGCATCAGAATCACCTTTATGGAAATATCCATCTTCCTCTTTTGTTCTCATCTCTTGGACTGAAAGTAATCCCAGAGTCTCTCTGCTCAGAGTGGAAGAACTTCTTTTCATTCCCAAGCTAAATGGATGCATGGGCCATTTATATCCCATTGCTTTTAGAGGCTATTTTAATTCTTGTGGATTTGGGTTTAGTTGATCCAGCTTGCAAATTCCTGACAATACCTAATTCAAGAATGGAGACCCTTCCAGCCCTATTGCCAACACAAATAAAGAACTAAAAGATAGATCCTATTGTAAAGTTTTTACGGATTTAGTCTAAAGGTAGATGATGGACACCAACAGTTAGGAGAGGGTAAAGAAACCATGAGCAGCATCAGGTAGTGTGATAGCCACCATCAGTCTACCTCATGACTGCATTTTCATAAGATCAGGTCTGAGTAAGAATTTGAAACAGGGAAAAGAATCAGCTATGTGAGTATTTGGAAACATCTCATACAGGGGCCAAAAACCCCATGAAACATTAGCGCACATCTGTATTTGAAAATAAAATTATCTGGATTGCCTGAGTGAATATCCTGTATTTGCTGGACACAAAATCTGACTTCTCAGGAAAAGACATTGTACAAAATGAAAGGTGGCATAGAAGCTTCAGAGTAAAAGTCTCAAGGAGAGAGGAGTCAGTGGGAGGAGACTGAAATTGCCTATACAGGGCCAAAGATGGGAATGTAAGGAAGGAAATGCAGAGCTTTAAAAGTCCAAAAAGTCCTCTGTGACTTCATCACAGAGCAGATGCCCCCTCCACATCTCACCAGGCCTGAGCTGGCGATCCACTAGGATTCATAGAAAAACATCATTTACTAAATCAATGGCAATGATTTTGGTGGTATATATGTTTCTTGGGATGTCTCACTGCAGACACAAGCTAGGCTCAGCCCTACTTGTCTTATGAAGCCTGACAAGAGTCAGTCCTGCATGAAATGTCTGCAAAACATATTATTTCTTTTGTCTGGCTCTGAGTTATTTTGTCTCTCAGTTACTGGTGTTTGTTTTAAAACAAGGCGATTTATCTAAGTGACTGTTGTGACTATAGTCTGATCTTCCCATTATATTTAGTGGTGACACTTCCTCCTGCTATATAAATCAATTAATTATTTAGACAATATATCACTTTGAACTGGCAGAATTTAACTATCAGAAGCAAAAGAGACAGCCCACAAACACGCAGAATAGTCCTTAACCTGCATGCCTGTCTAATGGGCAAGAGTAAAATCACACCATTTCTTTCAAATGTATTGGTCTGAATGGAAGTCATCCTTTCTTTAACTAGATGGAGAGGCAAAGTGTGTATTGCCCATGAAACATGCATACATACTTCTGAGAATGGGCAGAGGAAATAATTCTTTCTGCCAGGGATTCCAGGCCTTTGGAGAAAGTAGCTCAAATATGACTAAAGATGTTGCAAACTCTTTAAACAGTGGCCCACAAAACATATAATGTACCCTCTACTTGCATCCACTATAGCAATTAATGCCAATAAGTACAAAGTAATTGTTAACATCTGTTAAGCAAGAACAGTAAAGCTGTGTTTGTTCTCCTGCAGTTTCAGAGGATAAAGCTGTACTTCAGCATCAAACACCCTGGGAGAACATAACAGGAGAAGAACATTGGACTCAAGAAACAAAACAAAATTTTTCACTAGTGCAAGTATAAAAAAGGCTTTTAAATCTTCTTCTCAATTACATATACGCCTCACTGAAAGGGCAGGTCAGAAAGCAAAAACAAACAAACAAAAACTTAGAAAAAAATTGTCTTTATCGGTGAATAAGGGATTAGTGGTTTCAGATTACTGCCTACCAGACCATGTAGTTACCAAGACTCACTAAGTTGTTCTGCAGTGACCCATTGCTCATTTTCCACAATAGTGAATTTCATAAGCACGATGTTCATTGATGTAAACACCTAAGCAATGTCAGTTCTCCAAACTATAGGGATGATGCTGGGCACCTTCAAGCAGCACAACAGCTGCCAACTACCACACACTGTACCTACTCTCTGCTCAGGTGAATGGCAGAGTAGTACAAGCAATGAGGCCCTAGGACTAGAGAAAGACTAGAGGTTTTCCTTAAATCTATGCTTTGTAAGGTATGTTCCATCCTGTTTGGAAAAGAAGAGCTCCAGGATTCCTAAAATAAGGACAAGATGGTTGTGGGGTTTGTTAGCATCGTTTCCAAAATGAATCCACACAGAAAGAGAGCAAAGAAACTTGTGTACAGAAACAACAGGCAGTGGTACACTGCAGAAGCACTACAGGTTTTTCAACCTGCGTTTGCTTCACAGTATCACGTCAGCATCCAAATCTTCCAGTTGAATCCTCCTCAGGTTCTAAAGAGCAGTGTAGGAATCCCTGCTAAATGAATTATTTTTTATTTCCCCTCAGCAGGCATCTCTACCAAACCATTCTTCATGTTTGTAGAACTACATCAGGATTAATTTCTGGGCAGTTTATCAGGTTGTTTGAGTCAAAATATTATTGCTAACCCCACTTCTAAAACACCTCTACAGTGGAGAAGTGTATGGGATGGGACCAAGTCCATTTTCAAGCACTTTGGTGTTTTAGAACACAGACGCAAACAATAGTGAGACTCCAATTTTTCTCTGTACTAGTATTTGCTTGGTTTAAGCATCACAGGAGTTAGAATCCCTGCATTGGCTGCCTATTTCCAGGGAGATGCTGTAATACCAGTTCAAAGATACATACAACCTCCCTGCCTAATGACAGTGCAGGTTCCCAGCACTGTGGTTCCCAGCCTCCATCAGGTCTTCACTACCAGCTGGGAGCTTCTGTTGTGCCCTTCCCACATCAAAGCCCAGACAACTGTCTGCTGTTATATTTAATTTACTTGATTATTGCAAGTGTTAAACCAGGTGACCAAAATGTAGTAAGGGTCACTCAGTTCTAAGACTTGAGTGTGAAACCAGAAAATTATATTTACACTAACTGTGGCCCAAAATGCTAGTTAAAAAGTTGACTTTTCTTCCCTTCATGACCTCATTCTGGTGCTTGCTTTCAGAAAGAAGCTGGCTGAACCCAAGTGCCACAAGTACCACTGTAAAAGAAAAAACAGTCATAGCATACACTGACTGACATTCTAAAGCTCCTTATTTATTAGGAGCTTTAATAAGGCTCATTTCTTCAATACAAAATGAAAACATAGCCAGGTGCATTAGATTCTTGGCCTGGTTGTGAACCTAAATAGGGTCAGCCATTGGTCAGACAGTGCAATGCAAGCTTTCTACATTCTGGTTGCACCTCAAGTTTCATGGAATGTCTCTTCCCTTTTTCTCTACACCTCCCTGACCCACACAGCTGGCCATCCACCAAATCTGGCTATCCCACCAGAAACTTTGAGCATGAATGAAAGTCTGTTAGGACCTAAACTAACAAAATAATCTGGATGGCACTTGTAAATGAAGTCAGATAGGACAGACCAGTCCATGGAGTGAGAGTGCTTCTATGAACCCTTGGTGTTACATATATCTAGGAATATATGAAAAATGCATTCTTTGAACTACTGAAGCAGACAGGTAACATTACAATGCCCCATGCTGGTTTGTGTACAGTGAGGACAAGCTTTACCATATTGTGCAGTCTAATGGGAACTGAACATGGCAGGATGACGTGAAGCATCAAACATCAAGGAGAAGTCTAGTGATGGGCATGAACTAAAGCCAATACCCAGAATGTTCTTGCATCCACTGCACATGTGAAGAAGCTTTTACAGCTGAGCTCTTTTGATAGAAAGGATAAGCAGAGATTATCTAGTGTGGCTTTCTCAGTCTGTGTGGTTGGCCTCCCAGGGAAAAGCTCTGATCTCTTCCAAGTACAGCACGTGTGTGTAACTCTGGGGCAAATGAGAAATGGAATGTATGTCATTTATTTGTTTAATGCTCTGCAAAGCCCCAGCACCCTGTGCTAGCTACTCAGTGATGAATGCTTATTGTTCAAAGGACTGCTTCTCGCTAGGACTAATCTCAGCCCTGGAGAAATCAATGGGAATCTTCCCCTTGACTTGAGGGTGCTTTGGATAGAGCCCTGATCTTCTACACTTCATGTTCCCATTGAACTCAGTGGGGTGTCTGGATGTGCAAGGAAAGAACCACTGGTCCTTCAATTACCCAAAGTCAATATTAACCAGCAAAGTAAATATAAGCAATGAGCTCTCCCACACATAGCAATTAAATAAGCTTCCTCTATTCTCTGCCGCTTTTTACATTAAAGGATCTACATTGTTTTGCTTTAGCTTTAATGATTGTAGCTGGGAAACAGGTTTAGAAGAGGGCACCTCAATCCCATATTACCAACAGGGTGTTAGAGTGTGTTTTTTAAATATATTAATAGCAACACAGAGTTTAATAAGCAGGTTTTGCATTGTTTCTGGTCAGGTACAATACACAGCTTTCATACATCCTGTTCATATGTTAAAAAAAATGGTTTAATCATACAAGATAACTCATCTTTTTCTGCCATCTAGTGACAAAAACTGCAGTTTAGCAAGTTTATGAACCTTTTATCCATGTCATTTATTTCATTCAGTCACACACAGGCAATAGTATACAGCTATCAACATGTGTTTTCCTGGTTGTTCCACAGCACTTCATGTGACCTGAATGTGGGAGAGGGCATAGAGCTTGTGTTTTTATCTTTTATGTATCATAATTTTCTTTTTTTTTTTTTTTTTTTCCCTTTCTTGCTGTACATAATGACTAGTTCAGTCTTGCAATGGAACAGAAGACCCCCTAGAAGAGGAATCTTGCCACGTGTTTTCAAAGAAACCCACTTAACACATCATCTGTGGAGACTGTCTCTCTGCAGGAGATCCAGAAAAACCTTTCCTCCACCTTTCACAGGTTACACACAAGCACAAACGATGCTATCTTCCAGTGACAGTATTAAGATAATCAGTGGTCACCAGCCTCAAGAACTTAAATAGTTGCTATATCTAACCCACAGACTGTGTATCTCTTTCCTTCTGCTGAAATTAAAGACACACTTCACCAATGTCAGTAAAAATATTAATATGCTTAAAATGTAAGCATATGTTTAAAATGTTTTGGTCAAACAAGCCATTCATCTGCTATTCAAAAATACTACTTTGTTGTGGGGTTATGATATGAAAGGACCATTTTTCTAATCTTTACCTAACGATCGCCTTATCCTAATATATCAAATAACTTCCTGGCTCCTTTTATGTAGACACCAGGACAGACACATGATGGTGGTGAAATGCTGGTACAGGTTTCCCAGAGAGGTGGCAGATGTCCCATCCCTGGAAATATTCAAGGTCAGGTTGGAGGGAGCTCTGAGCAACTTGATCTAGTTGAAGATGTCCCTGCTCACTGCAGGGGGTTGGATTAGATGACCTTTGAAGGTCCCTTCCAGCCCAAAGCATTCTACGATTCTATTTTATGATTCTAAGTTTATAGGGCTGACTCTCTGAGGACTTCACACAAAAGATATCCTGGTTAAAGATGCTTTTTTTTGAAGGTGCAACAAAAAATAAAGGTGCTTATATGGAATGGAGTGAAACATCCCTCAGTTCATAGAACAGTTGTTTAAAATAGCTATTTCTTTTTCTGGTTCCATTAAAAACCATACAATTTTATTTAGAGTCTAGGTACTATCTTGAAGCCATCTTGTGGCATGAATCTCTCTAGTCTTTTTTCTGAACTATACCTTAATTAACCAGATTTGATTCCTAGAAAAATATAGGTATTGTTAAATCACTATGTAAATCCAGAGGCTAAATTTAATTCCTCAACCACATCCACACACAGTCGTTCTGTGCATGTGTTGACCTACTTAAAGACAGCGTGATCAAGTGTTTGCCTGGCTTAGTAACTCCTGCATCAAAGCCCTAGAGAGGAAGTGCTGTGACGACAGCAAAGCAAAATGCATGTGTCAGTTGTAATTACATTACTATTTATTTATTCAATGTAGACACTTGTACTTTTAGAAATAGATTGAAACAACTGGGTGATTTTAAACAAGCTATAGAAGAGACATGCTTATAGCCATGAGCTTGCACAAAGTAAGGACATAGATGGACCTGTAGATTTGTCCCAGCTTTTAATAGCATCAAACCTAGGAAGAGTTTAATGCAGTGAATGGGCAGTTTGTCACACAGATAAAAGATGGTTCTAACTCTCTGGAATAAGTTTATTTGGTGAAAATGACCAATTACAATTACAGGTTTCATTAAAAAGTAGTATTATAATAAAAAAGTCACATTATATTTAACTCAGACTACCAGCACCATCACTCTTATGCTCCTAGTTTAGCTCATGAAGTCATTTGCCTCAGTGACTTGGGTGCAGCTTTTGGAATCCCAAATGTGTGAAATGACCCAAGTCTGCTTACATCCAGAAGTGAGATACAGGATCTCACAGTCACTGTGAACAAAACACACCTGCATAGACTTGTTGATCAGGTGACACGTGGTAACTTGTCCATTTGCCCATCTGTCTCCCTGGCCTAGTTACAAGGATTTAAGCAGTTATTAGTGCATGACAGAGCTGTGTTCTCAAGGAATTGGGAGGACATTGGTTATGAGGTCAGAGCATGATTTTCAGGCAAGGAAATATTGTCATATTTTGTTTTACAAGGTGTTTTCTCCTATTTGCCCCTTCTCCCTTCTCATGCCAGATAAGGATACCAATTTACTACAGTCCCAAACAAGCAGTAAATCATTATCCACCACACAGTGACCACTGTGCAAACAGATATAAAAGACATTTCTATTTCTTCTCTTTTGCATGAACACATAATCCAGTTTGAAATCTACATGTAAGTTATGGGAATCAGTGGTCAGAGTTATGTTCCCAGATCCCACACAGTGATTCTGTGCAATGCTGAGTTAATGCCTGCCATTCCAGGGAAATATTTCAGGCTTTTGTTCACTAAGGTCCATGAGAGTCTGATGGAAGGAGTTAGCTGCATGCCAAATATTATTAATAACATTAACATATTAAAGACCATCTACTTACTGCCAAGCAAAATAAAATTAAATCATGTTAACATAGTGGGAAAATCTCATTCAATAAAAAAAGAGCAAAAGCCATGGAATTATTTATTCTAAGGTTTTAGCTAGGGAATATAATTTCATCTCTCAGGCCAGATGCGATATTGGAGGTGTTTTCAGTCATTTTCTTCATTCCTTTGTTACCAAGCAGCAGAATGATCCACATTCATGTTGGCAGCAGGGACTACCAGTGGATTTTGTACTCATCTAGAGCTTGGGTGACTGTGAAACACAAGGTGGGTGTCCATTTTTTTATATATGTAACTGGCCCTCCCTTGGGAACCAAGGAAAGCCCTCTGTGCTGGTAGCCCAGTCCCACAGTGAAAAACCTGCCTTGCAACAAGACAGCCTCAAAGCCATAAATCTCGAGGAGAGGAAGGGAGATGACTGGTCCTGCTATCTGCATAGCCTGACAACTCAGCTGACTGTTGGCTTCGTTTCCCAGGACACAAAAGCAACTCCATCTAGCTACCTACAGCTTGCCATTTTCCACTTTGAAGAACATCATAAAATTACTTCAGTTGAAAAAACATGTGGATTTCTCTCCTTGTGGCCTATACATTCCTTGCTACCCTTTTAGAAATACAATGGCTGTGGTTTCTCTGGTTCAGGCAGTAAAGCTGCCATGAACATCTCTGCTGTGCTCATAACTGCTTGGGATTGCCAGTGCAAATCTACTTGGTCAATGGTAATAGACCTCATTATTGATCATAGGACTTGAGATTTGCCTTTGTCCACATCATTCATTTGGAACCACATGAAACACTACACAAATCACATAATTAGGTGATGTTTCAGGCTGAGTAGGAGCTTCAAATGTGAACAGTCAGCTCTTACTGTGGACTCAGAACAGGGGAGCAGTAAAGAGACGGATGCCTTTATAAGTAGGCAAGCTAAAGTTATTCACATCATAAAAGGACCTAAAGACAAGAGAATGAACCTGAGCCAGCAGTGTGCCCAAGTGGCAAAGAAGGCCAATGTCATCCTGGCCTGTATTAGAAATAGTGTGAGCAGCAGAAGTAGGGAGGTGATTGTCCCCCTGTACTCAGCACTGGTAAGGCCTCACCTTGAGCACTGTGTCCAGTTCTGGGCACCTCAGTACAAGAGAGATATCGAGGTGCTGGAGCGGGTGCAGAGGAGGGCAATGAAGCTGGTCAAGGCACTGGAGAATAAATCATATGAGGACCATTTGAAGGAGCTGAGTCTGTTTAGTTTGAGGAAGAGGAGGCTGAGGGGAGACCTCATCACTCTCTACAACTACCTGAAAGGACACTGTAGAGAGGTTGGTGCTGGTCT
>JANIJG010000412.1:40292-93353 GCA_024611175.1 Megaceryle torquata | reverse complement strand
GCCCGCCCGCCGCCGCCGCCGCCGCCGCCCGCCGCCTCCCCGCGCCCGCGGCCGGGCGAGGCGTCCGGCGTCTCTCCGGAGATCAAAGCCCTACAGCAGACGCGGCGGCTGTTGGCCAACGCCCGGGAAAGGACCCGCGTCCACACCATCAGCGCCGCCTTCGAGGCGCTGCGGAAGCAGGTACCTGCCGCCGGCCGGGGCACCGAGAGGGAGCCCGCCGGGAGCCCCGGCTTCGCGGGCGGGCTGCGGAGAGCTGGCGGGGGGTGGACACGACGCACGGAGGGGGACGTGGGGGGTGGCCACAGGCATCGCTTTGCAAATTCCTCCCTCCCCTTGCTATCCACTGCTGTCCCTTTCGGGGCCGCCCGAGGGGTGCTGGTGGGTGTGCGGGGCACGGGGAGAGCGGCCGCTCTGCCGTACGCCGGAGGCCAGGGGAGGTTACAGGCAGGAGCCTGGAGTGGACACCTGACAGAAGGGGAAGTCGGTTCAAAATGCCTGGAAGTACCAACCCTAAAGCTATGCTAACACTCAGGATAAATAAATAAGGGCTTTTAATTTGCTTGCAGTTAGAAACTTTTGGACTTTTTTTTTTTTTTTTTTTTTTCCCCTGAAGAGGGAATATCGCGGGGGGAGATGAAACAAACAACAAACACAAGAAAACCCAGCGAGTGAAAACAGAGGGTGGAGAGAGACACTGGGCCAAGCTGTGAGCTGGGGTGATGCTCCTGTACCAAAAGCATGTGTATTTGCTAGTTCTCCTGCTTGGGGTGGGCTGCCCCAAAGGGAGTCTGGGGAGCAACCTGCTCTGTTGACTTTTGTACAGGGTGCCTGACACATTGCACCCACCTCTGAAACTTGCTGTGTGCCCTACATCTGTCAGAGATAGTGGAGTTAAGTTATGGTCCCCTGCTAGTTAGTTTCCCGTGATTTTACTGCAGTTTGTGCTTGAAGTGTGCACAGTACCAGTCATTCTTGTTGAGAGGTCTTGAAAATCCTCATGGATGTCTGTGAAGGATAATAGAAATGTTCTCACTGGCAGGAAGGAGCTCCTAAAAGGTAACTGAAGTATTGGGCAAAATCTGTTCATCGCTTCTACAACATGTGGAAGGTGAGGAGAGATCCAGAGAAGCTGCAAGAAGATTCTGATATCCTCCCCACAAGGATAAATCAGTGCCCTGGCCCCCAGACTGGGCTCTATACTTCTATCTGTGTGTGGGCACCCTGCAGCAGCTCACTGACAAAGATGTGCTGTCATGCTGTGCAAACCCAGCTGTCCTGGCTTTTCTGCCTTCCCAGTAGATGCTGATGGGACTATTCCAGGTGTGTAGGAAGGAGATGCACAGGGCTTAGAGGACAGTGAGCTGCAAATGAGTCTGATCATGACTGAGACTGAGCATTGCCTCTGCCAGGATGGTCTCTCCAGCCCACTGGTAGCAGCACATTCTGCTTGCCTGGGGGCTCACATGCACAGGATTTTGGCTACTATCTTTCAGACATTACTTGTCCAAGCCATTCCCCAAGTTTGCTTGCTTTAGGGCTCAGTCCCGTTTCCTGCTTAGAGGAGATCTGATTGTTCCATTCCCCATGCGATGCCTGCAACCTTTCTCAGTGACTGCTGTGTAGATGCACCCCAAGAGTTAATCCTTCCCCATCATCCACTTCTGCAAACAGACTTCCAACCCCAGCCTCGGTAGGAGGTACAGGCTGAGACTGGGGCTGTATGTCAAGAGAGAATTGCTGAGGAGCATCTAAAGGAGAGCAGCTTTATTCACTGGGTGGTGGTAGTATCTGACAGCTTCTGTTATAATCGCAGTAATCCAGTGTTTGCTGGATGCTGTCCCTCTGGTGCTGAGAAGCCGCCCCTTGTACACACAAACTCCAGACTTGATATATTTTGTTTCTATAAGCTGCTTCCATATCTCGGTTGTTTGGCAACTGTGAGTAACGCGCTTGGAAGTGTCAGTCTAATTCTCCGTGGACAGACATCTACACCACCAAAACCGCAAGGGGAAGTAGCAGTGATTTCCCAAATCACTGGCAATCTTGTTCTAGGCTGAGCCTCAAGCAGAAGTCAGGCAAGCAACAAATTAAAGCCGCACTCTTTGGGGAAATGGGCAACTCTTGAAAAGCCTCAGATTCCTGGCCTTGGCCCTGTCTCCATAAATCATCTCAGCCTTGGACTCAGCTGGGAGTCCAAAGAGCCTGGAGAACAAGTTGCTGTCCTCTCTTCCCATGAAAGCTGGTCTCTAGGGTCAGCACAGGAACATAGTGGCAGAGCTGTATTTGCTCTGCAGAGAGAAAGAAATCATTCTCTGGGAAGTGTTTGCTGCAAGGTTTTCCTCGCAATTTGCGGAGGGGTGGGCTGGCTGTCCTGACCATCATTGGATGACATTTGGATTCATTTCTTGTTGGGCTGCCAACATGCTTGGTGCCGTACGTGACATCAGGTGACAGTCAGCTTCATTGCACACACGCGCGGTGCCGGCTTGTCACTCAAATCGCTCACACCGATGCCGGTGGAGAGGTTTTTGTAGAGCAGTTTGGATCAAAAGACAGGATGTTTATTTCCATTACATCTTGGTCAGCAGGGCTGGGAAGCAGGAGTAGGGAGAGATGCGTTTGTAGAGGTAAACGCAGCAGGGAGGCTTTCTCTTGCCTCGGGTAAGTGCTGTCTTGTCACATCCCTGAGCCTACTAAGGGCCTTCGGCCCCACGCAGGAGTCAGTCCCTGTGTGCCATCAGTCACAGACCTCAGTTTACTTCTTGCTCCTTGGTTAGTCCTCTGTGCCTTCCTTGTCATCATGTATCAGGCTCTTAAGCAGCTGGGAAGCTTTTTCTGAGGCACTGAAACCGATACCTCCCTGCAGACAGGCGGGCAAGGAGCACAGGAGAGTGCCCCACTTGCACGTAGCCCACCCAGCCCTGCACCCCATTGGGAAGGGGTTGGGTGTTGGATGCAGAGCTGCTGGAAGCAGGGGCCCCATTCAGCTACTGGTACGCAGTGCCCACGCAAGTGTTGTCCCCTTCCCCACCCTGTTTGGATTCACGGGGCTGGAAATACCATCCTCGCTGGCATGCATGCAATAAAACCCCAGTGCCTGCAGGATCAGGCCCACCACAGCCATGTCACAGGGAGCCTATCCACGCCTGGTGAGGAGGAGGAAGGGGACGCCGTGCCTCTCGGCAGCCCACCTGAGGGTGAGCGACTGGCATGCAGTGTGCTGGGCAGATGGGCTGACAGCGGTGTCTCTGCTCTCCACAGCTGTGTACATATGGCACACATGTTTCCGCTTGTGTCAGCTCTCTCTCCAGATGGCAGGAAGGGGTAGGGTTGGATTTTTGGGGGGGGTTGTTTGTTTGTTTGTTTTTTGTTGTGTGTGGGTTTTTGTTTTGGGGTTTTTTTGTGGGTTTTTTTTTGGGGGGGGGGAGGGTGGGTTTTTTTGTTGTTGTTTTTTTTCCCTCAGTTCTTGGTGGAGGAATTTCCAATCACAGTTGTTTCACAAAAGGAGAGGCTAATCAGCTGTGTCCCTGAGCACTTAGATGTCCCCAGCTCTCCTCTGAGGCCAGAGCCCCCCAAAGGTGGGAGGTAGATGGGCAGCTGCTGGCTCTAGGAAGCTGCCTGCTGTTGGAAGAGACATGTCATTGCCATTGTGCTTTTCCCTTGATGCCATAGTCACCAGGAATGAAGATCTCTCTCCCTCTGTATCAAGCCTCTTCCTTCATCGTAGGGCCATAACAGTGAAGAACTGAAGAGTAAATACTCCTTTCCCCTGGCACTTGTGATCTTCAGCTACTCTCTCTGGAAGAGATTTCCTCCCCTCAATGCCCCAAGCATTATTTGTCCAAGAGATCTTTCCACTGACAGTGAATTCCTGAGGCTAACAGTGTAATTCTCTGTAGAAAACACTCACTTGCTCTAAAACACTTTGAGACTGTGAAGATACTTCTGCTATACTTTGCTCTCCCTCTGCTGCTGCATTTCTGGGTGTCCCTCCTGGGTTTTCCCTTTGTCCTGATGGCTGGGCAGCTCCTACCTGGATTACTTGTTTTCTACCCTCAGATGCCCTGGCAGGTGCTGGTTAGTGGGTTCATGTACTGCCCCAGCTGCTCCAGGACCCCCCATAAGTGACATGATGGGTTGTC
This sequence comes from Megaceryle torquata, assembly GCA_024611175.1. Classification (NCBI taxonomy): domain Eukaryota; kingdom Metazoa; phylum Chordata; class Aves; order Coraciiformes; family Cerylidae; genus Megaceryle; species Megaceryle torquata. The sequence continues at coordinate 89,211 of JANIJG010000412.1, read as the reverse complement.
ACTGCCATCTCCCATCTCTGTCCCTGCTATTGTGGGTGGTCAGTGAACCCAAACATCTCTGATGCAGACACAGAACAGAGTTCACAAGAACTTGAGGTCATCTCCTCCTTCATCTGAAGTGCCTTTGTGTTGGTGGATGTTCCAGTTAAGGAAGCAGGGCAACCGTTTGGAGGAGACAAGATATGACAAACCCACTGAACATCTTCAGAGCAACTGCTACCCAGGCCAGGCCGTGGTTGCCAGCACCGCTGGTTCCATTTTTTGTCTGCAGATTTCTTTTGGCAGCAAGAGTCTCTTAGTCGAGAGCATCCCAAGTGTGAAACTCAAAACATCTTAATGATTATTACAGCATGAAGTTAGCTACCAGGTTTGCTTCTTGGCCAGGAGGAGATAATGCTCTCCACTATTAGGCTGCAGTGGGCACCCAAGCAGACCAGCTTGCACGAGTATATTGCACTTGCAGGAGTTGCAATAGAGCTTCTCAGCTGTGCTGACAGACCCTAAGGTGGCAGCAAACTCTCCCTTGATGGAAGGAGACAACCACAGCAGCTTTCCTGATCTGGAGCCTGTCTAGGCTTGCACATCTGGTTTCTCTCTGGAGCACTGCTGTCCAGCTCCTCCTCAAGAAGGCAACACATTGAGCCACAGTGAGCTAGAGTCTGTGCCGCAAGCGAATGTGTCCACTGACATTTGTTTTCCCTTGAAGTATATTGGCTTTTTCCTAAGTCTTTTCACCACTGCATTACCAGGGTGCTCTCTGCCTTAGCAGCCGACAGCCTCGCTCTTCACACTCATGTGAGTTCTGGAGATATTTTAGAGTTTTATAGGGTTTTTTAGCTGCTGGAGTGGAGGTTTTTTCCCCACACTAGCATCCTTTCACTTTTTTTTCTGCCAGCATGCACGTGGCTGCTGTGACTTGTTGTTAAATCTGTGAAGAACAGACCCCACTCACTCCCATCAAGAGTGTGGTGGGACATCAGGAGCAGCAGCTTCAAGGCCATGGGAGGTGGTTGCATTGCTGTGGGGTGGCAGAGGGGCAAGCTGTCTGCAAGGGTTTGAAGGGACAAGCCAGGCACTAAATACAGGCAGGACCTGTGGCTTGAGCACACAAGCCAGTGAAGGCTGAGACTGTTCTGGGGATGCATCATTATGTGCTCACCCTCTTTGTGTGTTATCCCAAAGGCAGCTGTGGTTTGTCACCTCTGCAGGCGGGACACCATATGCAACCGGCTGGTGTGTCCTTACTGTGTGGTGGGGAGGCTGAGAGCTTTTCTCCATCACCTGCTAACATCTCCCAGTCCTATTCCCAGTGATTCATCCTCCCATGATCCCACCAGCAGGAAACTCTAAGATGCCTTAAAACCCAGCTCCTGAAGACAATCTGCCCATTGAGCTCCGAGGGTGACAGCCAGGCAGGAAGGTTTGGCCCTGCTCCACAGTGACTGTTGGGAGAGATGCTGCTGGGCTTCAGGAGAGCTGGAGCATCCTCCACATGTTGCTCGCAAGGTGCAGTGTCATCCATGCACATTGTCATCAAACAGCACAGCATTAACTGGGGCATCTTGGTATTTTCAGCTGGTTTGGAGTAACACTTACAGTTATTTAGAGCCTGGCTGGGGCAGAGTGGGGTGGCACTGTGGTTTGACAGCTAAAGAAGATGACAAAATACTGGCCTGAAGGAACATAAGGGGAGAGAAAATAAGGGAGAAACCAGACAAAGGAACAAAAATCCTGAAAACAATGACTGTGTGTCACCAAGAATGGGGCTTGTTTGCTCCCTTGCCTGGTGTCTAACTTATTTTATCCTCTGCTACAAATCCCGCTCCTGTCGGGAGGTATTTGCTCTGCCTGCTGCAGCCACCCCCAGTTAACCTCTGTGTTTTCTTATGGCTCCTGCTGAAATCAGAGGAAAGAGTCTGCTTTTCTCCATCGGGCTTTGAATCCAGCCTCTGCTTGCCTGCCTTAATCTGCTCTCAAATTCCTCTCTGGCTGTGGTCTCTGTGGTGGGAAGGTGGGATGCTTTATGGTACTTCGCAGCAGAGCACCCCAGGCTCTTTGTTCCAGACCTGCATCTCCTTCAGTCCATGCCATGTGTGTTTATAAAGTGATATATCCCACCCCGGTCTCAGTTTGCAGTGTCCCCTGTGCCAAGCAGGGATATGAGCAGAGCCACGTGTGTGCTGTGGGAGGCTTGTGCTCCATGCAGCTGGCCATGGGTTTGGGGCAGCTTCTGGGTCTAAGCAGCAATAGCAAGGGAGTGGAAAACCCTTTGGTGTCCAGCAGTGCTTGGTGACTAAACAATCACCAAGGCCAAGCTGGGGCTGGTGTAATGGCATGACTCCAGTGAAACTAATTCTACTATTGCCCAAGGGAATTGGACCCACTGGACCACAGAAGTGGAGATGAGAGCTACTGCAGTGTAACCCAAGAAAGGGAAGAGAGCAGCCCTGCAGAGAATTACTTGGGGGTACTGGTAGATGAAAAGCTGGACACAAGCCAGCAATGTGTGCTCACAGCCCAGAAGCCAGTCACATCCTGGGCTGCATCAGAAGCAACATGACCAGCAGGTCAAAGGAGAGGATTCTGCCTCTACTGTGTCCAGCTCTGGCATCCTCAGCACAAGAAAGATATGGACCTGTTGGAATGCATCTAGAGGAGGACCACAAAAATAATCAGGGGGATAGAACACCTCTCCTATGAAGAAAGGCTGAGAGTGCTGGGATTGTTTAGCCTGGAGAAGGAAGGCTCCAAGACCTTGTTGTGGTCTTTCAATACTCAGAGGGGGCCTATAAGAAAGATGGGGACAGATTTTTTTTGCAGAGCTTGTTGTGAAAGGACATGGGGTGATAGTTTTAAACTCAAAGAGGGAGATTTAAACTAGATAGAAGGAAGAAATATTTTATATCGAGGGTGGTGAGACCCTGGCCCAGGTTGCCCAAAGAGGTGATAGATTCCCCATCCCTGGAACCATTCCAGGTTGGATGGGGCTCTGAGCAACCTGCTCTAGCTGAAGATGTCACTGCTCAGTTGCAGCTTGGGGGTTGGACTAGATGACCTTTAGAGGTCTCTTCCAACCCAAAGCATTCTATGATTCTATGAAAATATAGTTCTTGGGGCTAGCCCCTTCTAGAGGAGGTTTTCTGTGCCCAGTGACCCTGACATTTCTGCTGTGATACCCCAGTGGTCCTCTGCATAGTTATTATTTTGGGAGGAGGTTCAAAGTGTCTGCAGTACAGCAAGAGCTTTCCTACTGCCCAGCAATGTCCTATTCTTCACGTGTGATACTGTGGGTGTGTGTTGCAAGCCCTGATGATGTGCAGGAGGCTTTGAGGGTGCACACCATCTAGGGAGTAGTGCAGGATGACTGTCCAAAAGAGAGCAGAGCCAGACCTGGGGCAGCATTAACCAGACTGCTGTTTGGAAGAGATCCCTGGGGTGAACTCACCCAGCACCACACCTAGGTTTTGTTTGGAGGAAGCCAATTCATTCGCTCCAAGGAGTGAACTCATGTTTTTGCAATGTGAGCGATGGGGAAGCCAGGAGCTGGGAGGGAACCAGGAGCTGGGTTATTTGACAGCATGGACCCACCCGAGAGGCGAAGGCGCCTCAGTCGGAACTACTGCTCCTGCCTGAGCGATGCTGCTTTTGTTCTTGTTGGCATTTTTAAGTTAGGTTTGGTCCCAGGCTGGATGCTTCACTGCCTTTGGTGAGGCAAGGGATGAGGCTTGCTTTCTAGCTGCTGTGATTGCTTTGCTAGCACAAGGCTGCCCACACCCCACCGCTGCAGTCTGGTGGCAGAGAAGCAAAAACTTTCCACACTCATGTTATGAAATAGCTGCCCATCACTGGCTGGAACAGAGCTTTGCAGAGCATCTGACACTGGGACACCCACAAGTGGTCAAGGCAGGTGATCCTGCCCCTCTGCTCTGCTCTGGTGAGACTGTGCCTGGAGTACTGTTTCCAGCTCTGGAGTCATCAGTGCAGGAAAGACGTGGACCTATTGGAGCAGGTCCAGAGGAGGCCCCAAAAGTGACCCGAGGGCTGGAACACCACACCTCTGAAGAATGGCTGAGAGTGTTGGGGTTGTTCAGCCTGAAGAAGAGAAGGTTCCAGGAAGACCTTGTTGTGGCTTTCCATTACTTAAAGGGGGTTTATAAGAAAAATGGGGACAAACTTTTTAGTAGGGCCTGTAGGGATAGGACAAGGGGTAATGGTTTTAAAGCAAAAGAGGGGAGATTTAAACTAGATATAAGGAAGAAATTTTTTACACTGAGGGTGGTGAGAGGTGGTTGATGCCCCATCCTTGGAGACCTTCCAGGTCAGATTGGATGGGGCGCTGAGCATCCTGGTCTAGTTAAAGATGTCCCTGGTCATTGCAGGTGGGTAGGACTAGTTGACCTTTAAAGGTCCCTTCCAATTCAAACCATGCTGTGATTCTATGGAGCCCTCCTCCAAAAGCACTTCCTGGGAACCATGGCATTTATCTAAAAAGCAGGGTCTGACTTTGCTGGGTTCAAATCCCTGCCATGCTGCCTCACAGGTCCAGTTCAGTGTAATGAGCATCAGTGGAAGCTGGCTGCTGCTGTGCCGTGGTCAGGAAAAGGGGTATTTGGGGAGCAGGACCATGCAGCAGGCTCTGCTGCTGCACGTGGGAGTAATCTTGCAGGCAGCAAAGCTGCCTGTCTGGTAGTTACAAATTGCTTGGTGGTGGCTCTGAACCATACACCATGGTTCTCTTTGGTCCTAAGTTCAGGCACCCACGGAAGCTGTCAAGGGCAAGGTAGGAAAGCCAATTCCCTTGCTGGTGACTCTGAACACACCACACTAGCTCATCGATCAGTGGAACCTGAGAAGTAGGAGGACCTGTATGTGTTCACCTTTTCCCCCTAAAACTGCATGGGAAGGAAAAGGCTGGCACCAAACTCTTCCAAAACACACTCTACAAAATAGCACATCTTGGAAACAGGCAGTGATTTTCTGGACAAGGTCTTCAGCTTATTAAGGTTGTTCTTCAGAGAATCACAGAATGGTTTGAGTTGGAAGGGACACTTAAAGGTCATCTAGGTCAACCCCCCCCTGTGGACAGGGTCATCTTTTATTAGACCCGGTCCAACCTGACCTTGAACACTTCCAATGATGAGGCATCTACAACTTCTCTCTTCTTCCTTCTCCCAGTAGCTCTGCAGACATCAACCCTGGACATATTTTGGGATGGTGAGAGAGACAGAGGTTTTCCCTGTGCTCAGGACCAATGAGCAAGGAACGACAGCAATCCTGCTGTCCCAACCTGCTGCCTTTCCCCTGAGGTGCCTTAACCCCAGGAAACGTCTGGCTCACTGCAGGGTGGAAGGAGGGATGTATAAAAGCCAGAACTATTAAGCACTGGACATTTATATGAACCTTCTGGAAATATTTTTGGCAGGAGGTGCAGCACAAACAATGAGACAGTGCAGTTGCACAGTGTGTTCAGATGCAGGGGAGAGGCAGCCAAATGTTCTCCCAGGGCAGGGGGCCCTGATGTGTTATAACTCCCAATATAAAAATAAGCCAGATGAATTAGCAGACAGGTAAATTCAGCATCTTATTAGGGCGTGTGGCAGAGGAACTCAATGTCAGGAGGCTTAGCTTACACTGCATTGCAAACATGGACGTTTCTCTGCCTTGGAGCCACCTTGTGTCTCCTGCTGTACCCAGGGGGCCCGATTCTGCCCTGTGTGATGTTCATGTGGAGGGGATCTGTGCAAGTCTGTGCTGCTGAGTCCCATTTCTAGCACAGTAATAGGGAAGTCTGGACTCCCAGCACCTGACACCCTTCTTTCCTCCAGCATTTTCATGCAGCATAAAAGGAGAGTGGACATGGCTTTACAGACATTATCTGTACAGGTCCAGAGGGTGCCTATAGAAAGCATATCTTACTGATAAGGACACAGCTACCTGGCCAAAAGCTTGGTGGTGTGAACTGGCTTGATGCTCCTGGCTGTTCCCCACAGACCCATCATGGTGAACATGCCCTCCACCATTGCTGGGGTGGTTACTGTACCCTCTCACCCATCTTTTTCTCTAGTTGGTCCCCAACCTCATCCCACAGTCTTCTCTCCTGTGCTCTCAGTGAGAATCAACTCCAAGACCATGTCTTTGGTGGATGACAGTGATCCTCTAGGGAGCTGCAGCAGAGCCCTGCCTTCCTCAAGAGGGCTGGCTGGAGGCCGAACACTGCCTCGGTCCAGTGTGCAGCAGACTTCCCATGGACTTCAAAGGGAGCATCTTTGGTCTTCTAAGGGCACTGCCTCTGAATTGCAGACGTCAAGGATGGAAAAGACCTGTTCAGTCACATCCTGTCCTATCTTCCTGCCAAAGAAGGGCTCTTCTGCACAGGAATATGTCTTAAGAGCGTTCATCTTGCGTTGCTTCAGCCCCTGCCAGCCTGGGGATCACTGATAAGACCCATGAGACTCTGCAGAGCCCTTCACAGACACAACCAACAAACACTCTCTGGCTAAAGCTGTGGTTCCTGATGGTCCCAGCCCACTGCCTTGCTGATGTCTTGAAGCCAAGGATGGTGTTAGTATCCTTTCTTTCCTAGCAGACAGCTGCATTCCTTCGGATCAGTGTGAAATTACAGTTGCAGCTCCTTCCTAATTCCTTTTAATCATTGCAAATACTGCAGGCAGGATGGTGAGCTGTGCTGCTGCCTGGCAGAAATCAGTGAGGTCAGATAAAGGAAATATTTTCATTAACTGCACAGGAACTTGAGCTCTCCCCTGCTTCCCCCTGGCTCTGAACAACAGAACTGCTCAGCTCCCGTCTTCACAGCTCTCCCACCAAAGCACCGGCATCTGTTCAGCTCAGGCGTGAGGAGCAAGAAGGTGACAGAAGGACAGGGCTCACCAGGAGCCTGCATGCATTAACTCCTGCCAAAAATCTGTGTAGCACAGACCCCATGGGAGTTGTGAGGGTTACACCTGTGTGACCACAATGGCATCAGGCATTTTTCCCATTTCTAAGACACTCACTCTGTTTTAGATTGGATTTTGAAGATTTCTTGGCATCCAGATGTGTCACTGACACCCTTCATTCCATCCTGTGCAAATCTGTCCCCTTTTCCTTTCTGCCTTTATGTTAAACAAGGAATAAAACCAAAGTTCACTTTCTCCCCCCTGCCCCCCCCTCTGCTTGGGGAGGCTTTGGATCTGGATCTGAACTAAGTGGTTCATTCCTCTCTCAATTTCCCATGTTTAATTCAAAAGGAAACATTAAAATGGCAGGACCTGAGCCAAGACAGGGAGGGTTCCTACAAAATAGTTATTCTAACACTGTTACCATGGCAAAAACTCTTATCTCCTAATGTTGGTTGCCCCGCACCCATCAGAGTGGTATCAGAGCTGCTCAAGGTGAACCTCTTTCTGTGGACGTATGGGGCAGGTCCTGTTTGGACTTTGCTGAAGCATGTGGGAAAAGTGTTGTGTAATCCCAGTTGAAGGGATTTGTTAACTGTGTTAGCACTGAGATCTTTTGTTGAATTTGCAGCGAACGTCCTACAAAACTGTTTGGGTTTTATTATGTTTGGGTTTTTTTTTTCTTTTTTTTTTTTTAATAAAATCAAAACAACAGAACAGATGAGGAAGACAGACATGAATCTGCCTTCTTGTGTTGTAACTGGGCAGCGTCTGTGCATCAGCATCAAGGATTTCGTGGTCTATTTTCCTTCCACTTGATTTAACTTCCGTCTTGCTCTAATTCTGAAATTATTCCCACATTTCACTGAATCCTTCCATTTTAGTTTCCATCTTGCTTTGGTCTTTCACGCTGCTGTTTGATCTGGGATCTTCACTGTTCTGGTTACATCGTCACTGAAAAGAGACCAGGGTGTTTCTGCTGCCTCAAGCTCTTGCTTTCAAAATAACTCTCAGCTTATTGCATCTGAGGGCCAGGTATTATGGTCTGAGGACAAGTGCAGTTGGTGGGTGCATAATGCTGGCAAAGAAATGAAGGGAAGGATTTAGTGCGAGATTTTTTCGTGCAGAAAGAGGCCCTTTGTGCCGCCAGACTCCAGTCGTTTCCAGCTGCCCTTCTGATTTGCTCTGGAGCAATGGGGACAGTCTTTAGCCTTGACTTTTCCTTGGCTGACATCTTCACAAAGAGGGTCCTGCTGGATGTAGCTCAAATCCTGTGGGGTACCTAGTGGTGTTTCCAGCAGGAGGAGCATGGAAGTGGCTCTGTCCCTTTTGAGTTGTTACCAGCAGAGGAGTCTGTGCAACTGCCACCTGTGATCAATGGAGCAGTGACACTGGGTATTCCCAGAGAATAGAGTCCCTGTGATGTCCCTGCTCATTGCAGAGGCAGTTGGACTAGATCACCTTTAAGGGTCTCTTCCAACCCAAACTATTCTACAATTCCTTGTGTCCTCAGGGATATCAGTAGCAGCTGGTGTGTGTATAAAAAGGCTCTTTGAAACTTGTTAGTTTGCCTCTGGAGAGATTGGATACTGCTGGGCTCCTCAGCTGTATTGTACAAGCCAAATAGCCCACAGGATCAACAGCACTAAAATCTACATTACTCACAGAAAAGGGTGATCCAACCAATTGTAGTTGGTTTGGATTTCCATTAAGTATTATGGCAGAGCTCCTCCCTGGGAGTGTTTGAAGAAACTGAGTGGCTTAGACAGGAGAACTAGTGGTCCGTGGATGGGCAGGGAAAAAGGGCCAGTTCCTGCAGGGAGGGGTGTCACAAGTGGACAGACCAGGGTCTAACTATGATCTTACCTCTGCTTGAAGCAAGGAGTTGGGTTGGGAACCTCAAAGGTCCCACCACCTGACATTGTGACTGTGTGAGCTGTGCTGCTGCATGTGTTTATAAATGACCTGGAAAGGTGGGTGAGCCATGCAGTAGTTAAGTTTACTGGAAATACTCCAGAGAAAGGTACTGATATTTGCTAAAGGTAGCAAAGATAAGAATTACAGATGGAGTGTATGACTCTGAGTGACAGGTAATAAATAATATGTCAGATGAAATAAATACAATATAGATAAAGTGAAGCGATGCATATGGGAAATACTATACCAGATTCCACAAATTAAATGATAGACCTGAGCTCACCATTATCTCAGAGAAGAGAGACCTCAGAGGTTCTCCAGATGGTTCACTGGAAGTCTTGGGTCAGTGCCTGTTAGTGGTCACAAATCAAATCAGGAGTTATGAGAAAAGGATTATTAAACAAAACAAAGAACATAAGGATCTGTTAGATAAATACACAGAGCACCTACAACATGAATACTATGTGTTGTTCTGATCCTCTCAGCTCCAAAAGGACTAGGAAAGAGAAGAGCAGGGAAAAGCAGCAAGGGTCGTCAGAGGTCTGGGATGACTTCCATACTGCTAAGGAGTTTTGATCTTTTTCTTCTGGAAAAGAGGCTGAAAAGATGATGGAGAGCTAAAAGCATGTGTTACAGAGGAGGTGAACAAGAATCTGTTGTTCTGTCTTCTCGAAGATGAGCTGGAGGACCTCAAGTGAAAAGAGTAGGAGACAAGTTCAAAATAAGCAAAAGGAGGGCAGTGTTATATAGACTGGGGAGAAAAAATTGCAAAATGATGTTGTGGGTACTCAAAATTGACAGGCTTTCAGCTTACCAGACCAAATTCATGGGCAAAAAAGATCTATAACGGGTTGTTAAATACAGGGAAGGCATGTCTAGCTGAGGTCATGGAGCTGACATTCATTGGAACCTGACAAAATACTTAAGGAAATCCTATATATGCCTGAGTTGTTCTGCTCCTCCGTTGGCAACTGTGTGTGGCCACTGTGGTGTTCATGGAGGGGTGAACCCATCTTATCTTTTGTAAAGTCAGGGACATTGCTCCAGGGATAAGACTGGCTTTATGTCACCGTGGAGAGAAGAGAAGCTGAGGCAGGAGCATGGCAAGAAACATTAAAAACTCTCCAACCCTAAGTAGAGTATGACACCCTAGAGGGATAAGGAGGATGGAGACTGGTACAGAGGCAGATGGTAGAGGGACATTGAGGCATTCCAATGATTGATGTAGTATGAAAACTTAGATTGATGGGTGGTCAGACAACCTGAGTGGTTAGGATGGATTTCAAATAAATGCCCAGCTCCAGTTTCCTGTAGGCAATAGACTCTTGTGCCTTAGAGGCTGAATGTCCTTTAGCAATTTTGCAAACTAGCAAATGGGACCCCAATCCTAGAGAGCTCAGAAGATCTCTCTTTAAGCTGAACATGTCAAAGGTGTGTGCCTAAACCTGAGTGTATGTATAGTGTTTTGCTGGATCACAGCTGAAAAAAAGCCATCTGCAGCAGGAAACCTACACTCTGCAGTTATTTAGACACATGCTGTTTAGTTTGAATTGTTTGAGTGTTTCACATTACACTAGAAATCTTCAAGGGTAAAGAAATAAATCACCTAAGATACAGACAAGGCCCTGAACCAGGCTGTAGTCTGGTCTCTTCTGGAAGGTGAAGTACCATGATGGGGTGTTTCGGTAGGTAGAAGTTACTGCCTCCAGGTCCTGCTCCTACAGCAGCACCATGTTTTTCCATGGGCTGAAAGTCATGATTGATGCTGTTTGAGTGCAAAAGCACCAGGTTGGGATATAATTGCTTGTACCCCCCTCCCCCCTCCCCCCCCACTGCCTTATTCTGCAAGCCTGTGATGGCATTGGAACTACCTGCGGGGATTAAGTGACTCAAGATGAGGAACTGGGTAGCATGGGGTTTGCAGGTTGCTGAGAAAAGCAGGGCCTCCAAGAAGTGAACTGAACGTCAGGCAGACGTCCCAGGCCGTATCCTGCCATCGTGTTTTAAGCAGAACTGCCCTGCTGAAATCAAGAGGCTTCATGCTGCTTTCATCCCCATGGAGATCAGCGGGGGAGTTCTTCTTAAAAACCTGTTGGGACCATATGGCCTTTTATCGCTAGAGTTCCTATTTATGTTAAAAACTGCTAAGAAAATAACCTACACTTGTTTTGTCATGCTTCGAGCAAGATACTTTGTTTATCTGGCTTAATTTTTAATTATTTTTTTTTCCCTGTTACCCTTTCTAGGTTCCCTGCTATTCTTATGGTCAAAAGTTGTCCAAACTGGCCATCTTGAGAATAGCCTGTAACTATATCCTTTCCCTGGCCAGACTAGCAGACCTGGATTACAGCGCTGACCACAGTAACATGAGCTTCTCTGAATGCGTGGAGCAGTGCACTAGGACCTTACAAGCAGAAGGAAGATCTAAAAAAAGGAAGGTATGTTACAGTCTCCCCCCCCTCGCCCCCCAAATAACGGTAAAAGTTACAAAAGGGGAAAAAAAAAATAAGAAAGAAAGAAAAAATCCAAAGTGGTTTCCGTCCTTTCTCAACCTCTTGAAATTTTCCTCATATTTTTTTATGCCTTGCCTTTCTCCCTTGCTTTCTCTCCTCCATCCATCTGATCTTGTAATAACCACATTCCTCTCTAATCAAAAGCTTTTCTCTCCTCCCCGTCCTCCGCGCCGGGCTCTTCCTCTCGTTAGTTGTGTGTTTTTACACGAGCGTGATCCTATTAGAGTCATCTTGGGGCCGTTGTTTGTTAAACCAAACCAACCTCGAGTCGCCTTTTGGAGCCCATAAAACACGGTCACCCGCCTGTGTTTTCTGTTTTGTTTAATCTAACACTTATCTCTGAGAAAAATCACCCGACAACAAAAAAAAAAGTAGCTAATGGAGACATTGTACGTATAAACACATTAGGAAGATGTATGACCTGAAGGACATGTGGGTATCTTGAGGAAACAACGTTAAATCTAATTACTCCTTGCATTCCTTTAGGTTACTTAACACTGAACCAATTAGGTGAAATCATCGTCAAGCGGCGGGAGGAGGAAGCGGAGCGTTCTGCCAGTTTTCCTCTCGGAGAGTGACATGGGTGAATTAAAGGAGTGATTGATGTCTTTGTTCGGGCTTTTATGACAAAAAGAGTTTTGTAAACTTGAATTGAACTTCCCCCTGCTTTCTGGGCTCGCTTGTCAGGCGGGATAATAAATCAGCGGGATTTTAATGGATGAATGGGCAGCTAAGCTGGGGAGCAGGCTCCTTCTTCGGTGTCGTTAAGATGTGCCTCTGATTTGGGCAGGTTTCCTCACTTTTCCTCCTCTTTAGGCCAACAAATCATCCTGCAGCAATTCGGTTTATAAATAAACACAATAGCACACTCCCCGTCGCTTCCTCTCGCTGTCACAGGCGGTATTTATGCCCCTGGAGCAGCAGTGCCAGGCGGAGATGTGGCACCACTCGCCCACAGCCTTGGCTGTAACTGGGAGGTGTGAGGGAAGCTCCTGGGCACGGAGCAGAACTGGGGGTTCTTTGTGAGCTCTGTAGTGCCACAGGTGGTGGTGTCCCAGTTGACACCAATCCTAGGGCAAGGTGAGAGTTGGGTCTTGAGTCTCCTCTCCATGTCGAGATGTAGGAGAAGGGGTTGAGCATCCTCTTTGAGGCTTCAGCAGATTACTAGTTGGATCTTGGGTCCCCTCCTGAAGTCAAGATGGGGGAAAGGGGAGGATGAGCATCCTTCTTGGGGCTTCAGCATATTTCCAGGCTGGATTCAGGCTTTGGGTGCCCTATGCGCTGAGACCCCATTGTCTTGGCTCATGTAAACTAACACAAGCTTAAATATAGAAAAAGTGGAGCCAGATTTCAAACAGCTCCAAATCCCAGGGTGTTCACATCTGAGGGTTAGGGCTGGGCTCATCCTTAATTAAAAAAATAAATTAAGAATTAAAAGTCTACCATTTATGGCATTTGTTCTCTAAAGTTTGCTCTGAAGCGGACGTGTGGAGAAAAACCCTCAGCCCATCAAGAGCATGTGAACAATGAAACTCTCACGGGGCATCAGCACATCCTGCCTTCCAATGGGCCACAGAAACAGCATCACTGGGAGAAAATCTGACATTTCTCCACATTTTTGAAGGACACCCACCCTAACCCTTCTTTAGAGGTCCTCTTCAAAAAGAAAGCTGGGTTTTGTACCTGAGGCAGGGTCTGGGTACCTGCTCTGCCTGGCTTTCCTTTCTGGAAAGTGCCTTGCAAATGCATTTCTGTTATTTGGGGAGGTCCAAGTTTAGGGCAGCCCAAGAGCCTGTGGATTCCCCTGGCTGATAAGCTATCATTTTATTTCCCAGCAGTATTTGGTCGTGATGACATTCAGCTGATGAAGCTAAAACCAGTAAGTACCACTAAGTAACACCAGTAATTCTCAGTAGGTAGGAATGGGGATGCAAAGCCTGGGTTCAGAGGACTCATCTTGCTATCTTCCTTTCTCCTTGACCCAAGCAAATCAATGGCATCATGAGTACAAGGGAGGGGAATGCTGTGCCAGGGGGAAATTACAGATCTGGGTAGGCTGTGCAGGGAAGATCCGAGCTCTGGATGTCAGGTGGTGAGAGGGGATGTCTCTCTTGGGGGGTCTCACGTGGGCGGCTGGTTGAAGATACAATGGCTTGGCCCAAAATCACCGCGCCCTCATTAATTTAGAAATCGGCACGTTTTTCCGAGCTTCGTGTGTTTTTAATCAGGTTCCCAAAACCACTGCTCACTGAGCAGTTCCTCTGAGTTACCAACTTTGGAGCGGTTGTTCTGTTTTTGTTGTTGGTTTTTTTGGGTTTCCTTTTTTAGTCTCTCTTAAAAAAAAACCAAAACAGCACAGCAAGCCCATGCACAGACCTCCACTCCTTGAGCTTTACCACTGGGTCCACAGCACCCTTATCTCCTGTCATCTCCAGTTATTGTATCTCTGGCTCTATCTCTCACTCTCTCAGCCCTCCGATTGCAATGTGCTGTGGCACGGTGAGCCTTTCACACAAAAAAAAGTAGCTGGTTGGAGTTTGTTTTGGCAGGCAGGAGCTCCAGATGTTGTGTTTGCTGAATTGTGCGTTGCCTTTAGCTTTGTTTTTGAGGGCGAAGTAGCGGCTGTCCCTAATGTGAGTTAGGTTGTTGTTCAGACTTTGCTGTTGCAATAGGAAATTTAATGGGTGTTTCCCCCTCTCCCCCCCTTTCCACTCCATTTTGTTAATTAGAAAAGTTGGCTTTAGCCTTTCAAACTTGACTAGGGGAAAAAAAAAATCCCCTTTCCAGTCCTAACTGTGGCTACATGGTGATTTTAGTTGTTGCAACTGAGACTTGACTGAGGGTGTTTGGTGATGGGAGATCTCATTTATAAGCAGCAAAGGGGGTAATTGAAGGGCTTCAAATGACTTTTCCTTTAAAAAAAAGAAAGCTGCATGAGGGGGTAGTGAATTCTGATGATAGTCTTAATTTTTTAAAGCTGCCTTTTGCTTGGTTATACAAGTGATCTGGACTAAGCCTTGCCCTTCACCATGCATGCAAGGGTTGCATCATGTTGGAGAATTGGGTTGTGACAGCCTCAGCAGAGCCCTGAGTCCTGCTGGAGCCACAGCAGGGGGAATGTCCTCAGAAAAGAGGGGCATCTGCCCCTGGCTTCAGCCAGGAGCATCCTCTGTCACTGCTGAGGACATGACAGCAGAAGGATGTGGATCAGAAAGGGGAGTCCAAGTTTCTTTATCCCTTGTGTACCTTGTTTCTACATGGGACATGATCCTGGGTGACTGGAGGTCATCTGAATAGCCTCATATGAAGTTTGTAGGTGTTCAAGTCCAGCCTGTTGTCTGCACAGTCTCATTTTACTGACTTTTCCCCGCAGGGTGAAATTCTGGTGCCCTGCAGGAAGGTGGTGCTGTGGTTCAGGGTAGGATTAGGGCTTTAGGAGCAGATAGGTGTTTCTGTGGGTGCAGAGGTGTGCACTGCAGCCGCCCGCAGCCCCCCACATCCCCCAGCCCCACAGGATCCAGCCCCCAAGGCTATGGGGCAGACGTTACCTCCCCACCGGGCAGCACAACCACCTCCTACATCTACACAGAGAAGGATCCGACTGCTAACAAATGCCCTATACAACACATCCAGCACCCAGCATGGAGCAGAAAACCCCGAATACATAAAAAGCCCACCCCAAATTCCCATCTCAACATTAATTTTCTTTTCCTTCCCCCTCCTCTCTTTGCTTTTGATTAGCCCTCGTGCGAGGCGGCAACATCGCCGCGGCCATGGGAGCTAAGCCGGAGCAGGGAGGGATGGGTGAGGGATATTTTTTTTTTTTGCTTCATCCTCCCCCCGTCCAGGCTCTTCTGGCAGTCGCAGACTCCAGATGTTCGGAGCGCGAGCTGGGAAGTCCTGCTGGCGCCACTTGGGGCAGAGGGCAGGGGAAAGGCACGCGAGCTGGAACCCGGAGTACTCAGTCACTGCAGGACTTGGCGCATTCCCCAGCTCGCTGCTGGCACATTCCCCGGCTCTCTCCTGGCCATCTGTTCCAAAAAAACACTTTCAGAACCTCATCATCACTCAGGATACAACACTGCGAGCAGCTGTTAGCGAGGCAGAAGGAAAAAAAAAAAAAAACAACCACACACACACACATTTAAAAAAAAAAAAAAAAAAAAAAAGCCAAACCATGCAAAAGGTCTCTTTGTGAGAGAGGAAACTGGGTTATGAATAACAGGCGAGCAGTTGGAGCTCAATAAAAGTTTTCGTCTGGAATTTAGTTTCTTGTTTTTGTGCCTGTGTGTGGATGCGCACAGACGCAAGGAATTAAACATTAAAAATGTTCTTTCTCTTGCTCTCTCTCTCTCTATATATATTCCCTGATAATTAAATGATATAGAAGCATATATAGACTGAAAATCCACTCTATTTGTTGCAGTCTGCTGCACTAAAATGGCTCATGTTATGTATGTAATTATTGCATTATATAAAATACTTACTGTGGTGTTCTGCCATGCCTTGATGCCGCCTCACTGCTGCTTTGCTAACAGCACAGCTCCTGATGTAGGTAACACATATTCCCGCTGAAAAATGCAAAGGAGGGCATCCTGCAAGCGTATTTACTTGCACAGGAGCGAGCAAGTTAAAGTTTTATGTGATAAAAGAGGAATGGTAGTGGCAGGCTTGATTTGTATGGCACTGAAACCATTCACTTGGAGCATATTTTTTCGATAACACTGTATCATGGCTCATGATTTATTTAGACAGAGCCCCGAGATAAAGCCACAGCTCCCACCCCCTGGTTTGCACGGATGATCCTGGCTGTCGGGGCTGGCCATTATTGATCATCTGATATTGATTATTATAAGGCATTCAGAGCCAGCACAGTAAAAATCTTGATGATCTGCATGGCATTTCTTCCTCGCCGCTTCCTGTCCTGCATGTGGAAGGGGGGGTTCTGATAATGAGGTTCGACCTGCCTTTCCCTGCAGTTTGAGCAGAGGTTCTTCTTTAAAAATAGCTTCATTTCCCTGCTAGGACTTGCTGGCGGGAGCGGGCAGCCAGCCAGTCTGCTTCCCCATGGCCGCCAGCTCCACAGGCCCCGGGGAGGAGCTGGACCACAGGAGAGCAGCGACCCGCTCCCAGCTGTCCGTCTGTCTGTGGAACAGCAGGACAGCAGCATCCCGGGGGGGGGGGTGGGCTGGATCCACCTGGCTGTGAGTTATCCCTGCCCCTGAAGGATTACGCACCCAGGGAACAAACCTGCTTAAAAATAAGGCTGCGTAAGCACCGTAGCGGATTCCTGTGCTTATCGCCTGCATTGGCTGTGTCCCTGCAACCCGAAACAACAGGGCGGAGGTGTGAGGCTAAGAGCTCATGACAAGTTCATGAGCGTGTTCACCTAACACCAGGCAGGGAGGCGGCAGCAGCTGTGTGTCTCCCCAAGGGCACTGTACACTCTGCATTGGCCCGTTGGGGGGGTTGAGCATCAGTCCTCCAAAGAGCAGGGCCTAAAGCATTTCCTTGCAGAAAGGATGTGCTGTGTGACCCTACTGCTGCACAACAGTTCCCTAAAACCTCACTTGGCTTTAGGAGGTGTTGGAACAGCCACATCACAGCATGCAAAAGCTGGAGCTGGGGGTTCAACTCCATGGTGGGAGCACTGTCCCAGCATAGGCTCTGTTCCTTTTGTAGCAAGGGTATTACCAAGTATAGGGTAAGAGCCACCCCACAGATATCAGGTAACTACAGCAAAAGGAAAATGTGAGTAAAAGAGACAGGAGAAATCCTGGAACAAAGGCTGACTCAATTCCAGAAGTGCTTTGATTTATAGAGATTGAAATGCTCCGGGATGCTGCAAACTCACCAAGGTCATTGGGCCAGTTGTCAAATTCAAGAGCCATGGGAGTTCTGATATTATTAGTTTAAAGCAGACCTTGGCTAATAAATCTGTCTTCAGAGCTCCTGGCTGGAATGAAAAAGGGTGGAGGGGGAAAGAAAGGAGCCTGTTCCCACCTAACATAACCCATGACCAGTGTTGGGCAGCTCCTGGGGACAGACCAAGTGGTGCCAGCGAGGTCTGCTGATCTCCACCATGGCATTGCAGAGGGATCTCTCCACTGCCCTTTCCATTTCCTTTGCCTCAAAGGTACAGCACAATTGGCCTTTCCTGCCCTTGGTTGGCTTGTACTTATTCTCCCTTGGCCCCCACAACTGATCTTCCCCAATTGCAAAGACTTCAGAGCATAGACCTGTCGCTGAGGCTTCTCTTCTTAAAACTGTCCCGCTTCCCAAAACCCACCAGTGCTTTTTTGTCAACATCGAGCACCCTGAACTAAAGGGTGGGGTCTCTGAATGAGTGCAGGAGGTGTTAAGTGCAATCTTAAGTCCTATTTGTTCAGCACTTTGAAGAGCACTGGGGGCACAAGAGAGGGGACAGGGGGCCCTGTGACTCCGGTGGCTTTGGCTTGGTGCATGAGGCTGTTATTGCTGGGTAATTTGTTCCTTCAGTGGAAAAGATTTTCTTTGCTAAGACTGCTGTTCCAGACGGGAACAGGGGGGTTTTGTCTCTCTACTGTCTTTTAATATTAATGAGAGCGGTCATTGCTTCCCCCCTTTTTCTTCTTTTATATTTTCTTTCCATGTGGGATGAATTAAACAACTGACTTCTCTATTACAGATTATTAATATATATTATTTATTGTTGGAACATAATTTTAGGGGGCTCCCAACAGAAACATTTGCAATACACAAGCCTGTTTATTCTTCTCCCACCTAAACCTTGTTATTCATAATCCCAAATCCCAATTAAGGCCTTGAATTAGGGCAATCGTTTCTACGTTCTCCTTCTCCAAGCAGCACTAGGTAGAGTCTGACAGTCAGCAGAGACACCTCGTTATCGATAGTAATGGCAATAATGAGCTCTGTTCTCAGATTTGGCTCCTCCACTATTATCCAGATGTGCTGACCCCACAGGAGTCACCGAGGGTGGAGGATGACCTGGGCCCTTCCAGAAAAATGCTCTTACTGAGGGAAATCCTCGTGCAGTCCTCTGCTTGCCAGTCTGCACTCTGCAGGAGCAGGTGGCAAGGTGGATTTTGGGTCCCCCTGCCCCTTAACTTGGCATGGATGCTCAGCTGTGGTGATTGACGACACGAGCAGCTGCCTTAATGACAGTAAAATAAAGTAAAATAAAATGAAATAAAACATCGGTATCTTAGTAATATTTTACAGCTTGATGTTACAATATCCAGTAAGGGAAAAGGAGAGGCAGTACAAGAGACAAAATGGATTGAGGAAAAAACTGTTTTTCAGGCCAAGCTTTAAGAAGTTTGACCTATTTAAGACTGTCAGAAAGACGACTGATCTGTCCAGGGAATTAATGACCGTGTCCAAAGGACCTTCAGAGGCTGTACTGCACCCTGAAGGGCTCTTAAATCCACTGGCAAAAAGCAAGAAACGGTGGTTGGACTTAGTAAATGGGTTCTCATTTCCAAGTTACTAATTCCTAAGTTACTTAGAGGAGGATTTAGGAGACCATGTGATGAAGGCAGTTTGGACAACGGAGATGTGATTTCATGAAACAGCAGGCACTGAGGATTTTACTCTGTTCTGAGCTATGCTGATGATTTTACTCTGTTCTGAGCTATGCTGATGATTGTTTGTGGGATATTCACGGGGCTTATTTTAATATTTGGGGGGGGTTAGATGAGGTTTTCCCCATGTGAAGATGCTGTGCTTTGGAGCTGTGCATTTTCCGAGGGACCCAGCTGTAATACTCTGTAGCCAAATGGAGTTACCCAAGTACATCTGCCACGGCCGTGACTCGCAGAGGGATGTGCAGGCACAAGGGACTAGTTGCAGTCCTGCAGACTGAGAAGCTGTGCACACAGAAAAGCAAATGCAATCCCTAAAACACGGAAATAAACCCCGTATCCTGCACAATTCCAGCTTGTCCCCACTCCTTTGCTTTCCCTCTGTAATTCTGAGATCAACTTCTGAAGCTGAAAATAGACCCAAAAAGCTTCAGGTTTTGACAAAAGCAGGAATGTGCTATCATGTTCAATTTTTTTTGCAACAGGAGCCAGCACCTAATTATCTGGTTGCCTTTCTTTTTTCCCCAAACTTTCCTCATCCCTCCTCAGCCAGTCCCTCTGTTCTATGTAGGCTCTGGCCACCACTGTGACACCTCCAGGTGGTTGCTCTGCGAGCCAAACTTTTAGCAGGTTCCACAGCCAGTGGTCCCTGAGGACACCCCAGCCATGAATCAGCCATGGTTGTTCATGCAAGGAGCTGCTGGGACACCATGTGTTCGCTGTTCTGATGGCGTATCTTGCTCTTTACAGGAGTAATAACCAGGAAGGGAGGATTCGGAAGAGCATCCAGACAGAGGTGCATCTGTTCTTGGCGAAGGTTGCACGATCCAGTTGAAGACTGCAAGCAGCTTTTTTTGCAGAACCCCCTTTTTGAGATGACGATTGGCCAAGGAACTTTCTTAATCTCTGGAACAGAAAGGAAAGAAGGAAAAAAAAAAGGACAAGGATGCTTCTTATTGTTGTTAAGCCAGCCACCTTTTAGTACGTGCAATTTATTTAGCACTTTTCCCTTTGCTTAACTGGGAAATGTTACCCTCTCAGCTCATGTGTACAGTAATTTGTTGTTGTTGTTGTTGTTGCTGTTGTGCCAAAGATTTGATGGAGCTTCTACACTGTGTCTTATTTTTGCCTTAACGTTAAATCTTTGAGCCAAAGAAAAGTCAGAGGTGCCATTCAGATGGTGGCGAGCAGGCCAGCCAGCTGTCAGTGACAAAGTCGCATTTCTGAAGCCTTCTGTGAGTCACCTCTTATTTCCCCTGCCTGCAGCCCTGGATCCAGCATTCGGTGTGGGCAAGAGCTGGGACAACACCAAATCATGCTTCAGCGTTCAGGTTTGCTCCTTCCTTTGAACTACTCCGTAGTTCTGCCTTTTGGGCAATTTGCTGACGTTCCTGCCTGTGCGACACATCCACGGTAGAAATACTGACACGAAGTGAGAGCTGAAACAGGAGAGAGGAGTCTTCTTCTTATTTTTTAATAAATAAATAAAATCAAATAAGCAGAAGCTAAGTGCCATGTAAAGCAAAAAAAAAGGAAATCAAAAGAAAGTTCAGTTAGGCAGGATGAAGTGCAGCAAAGCAATTCAGCAGGCAGTTCAGGTTTGTGAAGTCGTTTTCTTCCATGGGGTTTTTCAGGTGGTCAGAAACCCATGTAATGCAAAAGCATTTGAATCCTATACTGTACTTTTCACTTCAAATTGAAGTAAAAAAAAAAAAAAAAAAAAAAAAAAGAAATGATTGAGAAACATTTGCTTGGAGTAAGCAGACTTTATAGGTAATGCAGTTTGTATGCAAGACATCTGCTAATGATGGGGGCCCAGAGCTCTGTGTTCACGTTAAAACAAATATGGGTTTCCAAACCAAAGAGATTAATGTATTTCATTTCCTACTCAAAGGGGAAAGGTTTTTTTGCAAGACCAGATTCACATCCTGGTTACATCAGTGTAAATCAGGTTTCTGGGTGTCTGACTTACTCCAGACTGAATCTGGCTGGGCATTGCCAGGTGCTGGGGAGGGTGAGGGGCTGGGGCAGGCAAGCATCAGTGGGCGGATGGGGGAATGGTCTGGTCCACTGCCCTAAATACAAAGTTTGAACTCTTCAATGCCTGCCCAGTTATTTCCCAAGGTGAGCAGCTCCAGATGAACCCAGAGATGAGGAGCCAACATGGAAAACCTGAGCTCACTGGAGCAGGGTCTGGGTCTGGGGTGCCAGGCCACACGGTACCGGTCCGCTCACTGCCAAGCCCCCTGGCCCATGCAAGGATGGGCAAACTCCTGGTGAGGATGCTCAAGGTGTCTTCTACCCAATTTCTGGGACACAAAGGGGATAGCTGTGTCCAAGCCCCCTCCCAGGAGCTCATTATACTGCTCACCCCTCCACCCTCACTGCTGGTCATTATTAGCAGCCCAATAAAATACATTTTTAGACTGTCATTTGTATTTCTTTATTAAAGCACAGTTTTTAACCCTGTCTTGCATTAGATACAGCTTTTTAGCTTATAACAGGGAGAGGGGCTGAGCACATGGACCGTGGGAAGCACTCTAGGGGTGTTTGCACCCATATCAAAGGGGTGGGTTTAAAGTGCTTTTGCTTTCAAGAACCAGCAAGAACCCTTATAAATGTGGGCCACCCCCAGAAAACAGTGAGAGAAAGGGAAATAGAACTGCAAGGCAGTAGGAAACAAAACCAAAAATCACCACTGCAAGATGACATAAAGGGAGAACTGCAAGTTTCATACAAGACCAAGCTGCAATTTTCCCATCTGGGTTTTGAGCAAGAGTGATGAGGACAACCCCAAGCGTGGCACATGCAGGCTTCCCTGTGGGCATTTCTAGGGAAGGGAAGGCACTGGGGAGATCTTACTGCAGCCTTTCAATATTTAAAGGGGGCCTATAAGAAACATAAGAAAGTCTTTTAGCAGGACAAAGGGTGATGGTTTTAAGCTAAAAGTTGGGAGATTTAGACGAGAGAAGGAAGACATTTTTTACACTGAGGGTGGTGAAGCACTGGCCCAGGTTGCTCAGAGAGGTGATTGATGCCCCGTCCCTGGAAAATTCAAGGTCATGTTGGGTGGGTCTCTCAGCCACCTGATACATTTGAAGATGTCCCTGCTCACTGCAGGGGGAGTTGAACTAGATGACCTTTAAAGGTTCCTTCCAACCCCAAACCATTCTATGATTCTTTCTCTGAGCAGAGTCAAACATTCACTGAACATATTTAGTTTGAGGAAATACCATTTTTGTGGGTTCTGCAGTGGCTCTCAGTTTGTGAGAGTTAATAATTTTCATTAAGGCAAGGTCTGCAGGGAGAGTCAGCAATACAATGCTGTTGATATTCTTTATTTACCTTTTTTTTTCCCTTTCAATTCCTGTTGATCAATAAAGAATTTGCTGCAAAGACATAAGTCACAAGCTGGGTGGCATCATCAGGTTGCGATTGGGGCTTTAGGTTATGCAATATAGTTTGTCCCTCTGGTTAAGGAAACATTAACCCCTAGGATCAAGTTGCTTTATTTACAAATTCCCAAATTCAGTCTCCTTAAACATTCCCTGATATTCCCTACCACTGCCCTCCAGTAAATGCAGGCAGAAAGACAGTCCTTAAAAGTTTTGTTAAAAAACATATGTCTTGCTTGGTTTAAGTGACCAAGTGTCTGCAAGAAGCTGTGGATGCTTTTGCATCCCAACTGGAGGTCAGGTGAGGTCAGCGGAGCAGCACCAGCCATCCCTACCACTGCCCCATGCTGCCCAGCCCACCTCCACCAACCAACTCCGACAACAAGGGTAAAGGGTTTGCTACCCTTCACCAAAGGGTAGCAAACATCAGTTTGAACACTGTGGTGGAGGTGACACTCTGCTTTCCTGGCCAGGCAGTGTCAGTGGAGTTACAGAGCTGAACTTGCCTCACTCCTCCCCAGCAAACATACCAAGTGATTGCTCTCCGCTGCTGATAGCAAGGTAAGGATGTTTGTTATCATACTGGAAAAGCAGAACAGCCCTTGGGCTGTCACCTCCCCAGGGTCAAAGCCTTTGCTCCTGGATGGCACCAGCCCCTAGCTCCACCTCTTGGATGGAAGGGCACAGGTGAGGTCGACGCACTGGAGGGACAAGATGCCATCGAGAGAGACCTTGACAGGCTTGAGATGTGGGCCTGTGTGAACTTCATGAAGTCCAACATGGACAAGTGCAAGGTCCTGCACATGGGTCAAAGCAATCTCAAGCACAAATACAGGCTGGGGGATGAAAGGATTGAGAGTACCCCTGTGGAGAAGAACTTGGGAGATATCGGTGGATGAAAAAGTGAATATAAGCCAGCATTGGCAGCACAGAAAGCCAATCACGTCCTGGGCTGCATCAAGAGAATCGTAGCCAGCGGGTCAAGAGAGATGATTCTCACCTTCTACTTTGCTCTCATGAGACACTGCCTGGAGTACTGTGTCCAGCTCTGTAGTACTCAACACAAGAAAGGCATGGACCTGCTCAAGTGGGTCCAGAGGAGGCCACAAACATGATCAGGGTGCTGGAGCACCT
Source organism: Megaceryle torquata (assembly GCA_024611175.1). Lineage (NCBI taxonomy): Eukaryota > Metazoa > Chordata > Aves > Coraciiformes > Cerylidae > Megaceryle > Megaceryle torquata. The sequence goes on along the minus strand of JANIJG010000412.1, from coordinate 65,773 downwards.
CTGCTGTGAGGCCAGGCTCAGAGAGTTGGGGTTGTTCAGCCTGAAGAAGAGAAGGCACCAGAGAGACCTTATTGTGGCCTTCCAGTACATAAAGGGGGACTACAGGAAAGATGGGGAGGGACTATCAGGAGTGTAGTGATAGGATGAGGGATAACAGTTTTAAACTGAAAGATAGTAGATTTAGGTTAGGTATAAGAAAGACTTTTTTACAGTGAGGGTGGTGAGACACTGGAACAAGTGCCCAGAAAAGCTGCAGATGCCCCATACGTGGAAGCTTTCAAGACCAGGTTGGATGGGGCTTTGAGCAACCTGGTCTAGTGGGAGGTGTCTCTGGCCATGGAAGGGGGGTTGGAAGAAGAAGATCTTTAAAGTTTCTTCCAGCTCAAACCATTCTATGATTCTGGGAACACAGCCCCCACTTAGAACTATTTGGAAGAGCTCAGCTGACTATGAACCACCATGGGACAGAGGGAAGATGACATTCATTAGACAAAGGGGATGCTGAAAGGATTTGTTTGTGTTTTTCCCAGGTGCTGAATGCCATATTCGACCAGAAATCACAGACCAAATCACAGACCAAAACATCACCTGGATGTGAAAGCACTGAACCCATTGCTCATACTGCATCTGCCACTTGGATGCCAGCTGCAGTGGGTGAAGGGCATTAACATTTCCCCTTATTCGTGATCAAACTGAGGGAATTGAGTGGCCAAGGAGATACCAAAGGTGAGGATCATCTTATGAATATGGCAACACCACCAGGCTTGTTCAAGGTATCACACAGGATTCACAGCAGTAGTCACCATCCACCTGGTTTTTAAATAAATGTCCCTGCAGCTGCCAAGTCCTTCTTGCACAAGGAGCACTGCCCTGCACAGACACCTCCAAATTCAAAACACTTCAAGCCAGGTTTTATAGTAGTGTAAATTGTTGGGGGTTGAAGGGCTGTCTACAGAGTCTCAAAAATACCCCGTGTAATAATCTGCCCCATAAAACCAGATTCTTCTTTCTTTCAAGTGCTTTCTGTTGCTTACAGTCTGTGGGATCAACAGAGCAGCAGGGGAACAGTAGGACCTTTCCTACCATTTCTACCTTTGAATGCTGAGCTCAGAGCAGCTTTCAGTATTTGAAGTAGCCCTTTGTAAACCAGCACAACCACTTTTGTGCAACATCATCAGGCTCAGCCGAGCACCTCCATCTCCCTCTGCCCCCCCATGAACAGAAGTACTCCCACTCAAGCTGACCCACCAGTGTTTCCATGGCCAGCTAAAATCACTGGCAGGCTGGTGCTTGCCCCCATGGTTCCCATTCATTATCCCTGTTCTAACCAAGACATTGCCATAATGAAATAGGATGGCACAGACAAAGTGGAGACCTCTGTCCAAACCAAGCTGTCCAAGTGCAAACTAGGTCCTGTTGGTATCTCCCAACCACATGCCCCTGAGGATACGCCTCAGGGCAGACACCAGCCTATGTGTTTTTCTTCTCATTTTGTCACTTGGAGGTGCTTTGGAGAGATGAACAAAATTCCCATTAATCTGGGTAAAGGTGGCTCAGCTTCATCCTGCTGCTGTGGAAAAAGGGGGCTCAGCCTTGCAAATCTAGGTTAGTGTCAGCGTAGGTGCTGGTGGGCTGTGCAGACAGAGCCCAGAAAGCAGACTAATTTGTCAGCAAAGGAAACAACTGTCAGTGTAAACCATGTAGTGGATATAAATAGGTAGATGTTGGAACAGAAGTCACCACCTGAACTTTTTGATATAGCAGTATTGGAATAAGAAGTCCCTGTTGTATCTGCCCTCCACCCTAGCATGACAAGGGCTGAGATGATGTATCTGGAATGCCAGGATGGCAGTGCCTAAATCAACCCATTAACCAAAGTGCATCAACCCAAGTCACTCATAAACCCATATGCATCAACCCAAATCACTCATAAAGCTGCATGCAAAGTTCAGCACCCCTTTTCTGTCCTTAATCCATACCCGGTGCTTCCTGAGGGTTGCCAGCACTAACACCTTTTACCTACAAGCTACCTACATTTGGCAGGGATCAGCAGTCACCTTTCAGGGAAGGTTTAAAGTGCCTCAAAGCACATGTATCACAAATCTGGGGCTGGACTTCTAAACTGGAAAGTGAGATACACCATTTGCACAGCTCACCCTGTGACCTGCTGGCCCAACTCTGCATGCTTCTGCATTTATAGGATTTATTCCCTGCCTTTAAAGCCCTGGGACCTGGAGAACCATCCCCACCCCCTCCTACAACTAACTAGGAGATTCATCATCTAAACAAGACAATATGGATCCCTCTTCCTAGGTGTCTGCTTTGATGAATGCAATTGTCACATATATTCACACACATGCACACAAACTAAACTGAGAGGATTTCCACCTCATTTTTTGAATGTGATATTACACAGATTCAACCATATTTCAGTGGAAGTTTCCTTATTCCTGCCCCTGCCCTGTTACATGTCGCAGTGGCACACGTTACACTGCAGCTGTAAGATGTGTATTGTAATTATTAGTAATTATATTCACTTACTCCATATAAAAATATCAGCACAGTAACATGAATGATTTGTGTAATGATATATTTGCTGTTATTAGGACCTAATATGTCATGCCTGTAATTACATACTATGCCCCATATAATAGGCTTGGAATTGCTGTGTAAATTTTGGGTAATTACAGAAAACTATGCTACAAACAGGTCCCTCTAGACCAAGCTGAGCATTCACTACCAGGAAATAACCATTATTAAAGGCCCTGCAATAAACAAAGCGATAGATTGAAAGCCAAAAGCTGCCTGAATATATAGCAATAATGATGGGAAAAAGGAAAGAGCATGTGGATATATTAGGGGGAGAAATAAGCAGTGCAGGGGAGCAAGAGAAGTACCAGTCCAGGTAGTGTTATCCTTGGGAAATACTTCTTCTAACTCTAATTTCAGCAATACTCCATCAAAAATCCAAGGAAGCTCCAGTGAGTGCAACGTATTCTCCAAGTAGCACAAACTCATTCAGATGTAACTGTTTCAAAGGATTTAGAAGCTGTGCTGGCTGTTAAAAAAGAAAGTTATAATGCTTGCATCTAGATTAAAAGTCTGCCAGAGGTCATTACAGCTTAATGCATGGTCAGGCTTTTCTAAGTCAGCTGGAAACATTGTCATGGATTAAAATTTATCCTCTCCTTCCTAGATCCAAAAGCTCTTCCAGATTTCAATGGACTTGGGTCTTTTTGGTGAAGTTGATGCTTCCCTTTCTCACTGCAGTATCTGCACATCTTCCATCTAAAATCAATAGCAATAGCACGGTCCCCGTGGGCTTCTTGCAGTCGCGAGCATTTCTCCCAAGGATGGAACATGATAGGAAGAAATGAGATCAGCCATTTTTATGGCTGAGTGAATAGTTACGGGTTTTGAGGGCTTTCTCATGGTCATGAACCTCAGAAAAATTTCTGATTATTTTAATTTCACTGCAGCCTTCCAGCTTCGTCATCTACACTGCCAACTTCTATTAAGGTTCCATTAAAAGGCAATGAAACACAGGGCTTTTTACAATACCCTTGACAGAACAATTTCCCTTTCTGGATACAGTAAAAATTTTCAGCCAGAAATACATCTTTTTGGTTACCAAAAAAAAAAAAAAAAAAAAAAAGAGAGAGAGAGCAAGAGAGACAATTTCAAGCAGTTCAAAATATTTCATAAAATGTTGTCAGACTGTCTCAGCCAGAAAAAACAATCCAGAAAAGGCTAATTTTCAAAGCAAAACATTGATTTTTCCTCTCTGCCTATCATAATTACATTTGTTTCCACTTGCTTATGAAAAGCCATAGATATCAGACAATATTTCATTTTGTGTAGAGTTAAGTATTTTGTTCAAATCAAAACATTTTCTGTAACACTTTGTCATTGATAGATGTTCAGTAATTGAATTTTACTGTTATTAGTTGTACCTTTTCCTTCAAAGATCTTAACATCTCTTCACTTTAAGTGTAACTAAACTTAGCAACACAGAGAAGGATAAACCCTGCCCTTGGATATAACTGCATCAATTCAAGCAAATCCACATTGAGTCAAAATGTGTTGTAAAAGGTAAGTGCTGGGGAGAGTATAAAATTTAAGTCTACATTACACATAGAACAAGTTTGCCCCAAGACACTGTTTTAAAAGCTTTAACCCAATAACCAATAAGTTGTAAAATCTGTGTCCTTTCATAGCAAGACAAGTCTGGTTTGGGGACACCCATGCATGTGCTCAATCAATGTGTTTTCTCATAGCATTAAGAACAAGCAACCAGTCTGGTGTCCCAGTGGCTCAGTATCAGGGATGGTGTTTGTGCAGTGAAAGATCATGTAGCTTCAAATATTGGTAGATTTTAAAATGAAGTTCCTGTCCCCATGAGCATGTCCCGTTTCATTTGGCACATTGGATTAAAAGAGGTGACATGGGCTGGCCTCATCCCACATACATAAGAGAGGGTAAAATATGGACTAAAGTACGGGAGTGTTTGCAATGAAGAAGAAGAGCTCATTGCTTTATCCCTTTCCATGATATGCAATATAATAGTATAACTCATGAATTACACCATAAATCACTCCTGGGGCTGCTGTGTGGAAGAAAGCAAGAGAGTTGGGGTTTTTTTGGAAGAAGCCTGAGAAGGCTGAAAGTAAGACAAGACAATTTCTCAGTGACACCAATAATAGGACAAGGGGCAATGGGTGTAAGCTGGAACATAGGAGGTTCCATGTAAACCTAAGAAAAAACTTTTTCATGTTGAGGGTGACAGAGCCTGGAACAGGCTGCCCAGGGAGGCTGTGGAGTCTCCTTCTCTAGAGACGTTCAAAACCCACCTGGATATGTTCCTGTGTGACTTGATCTAGGTGATCCTGCTCTGGCAGGCAGGTTGGACTACATGATCTTTAGAAGTCCCATCCAACCCCCTAACATTCTGTGATTATGTGAAGTTGGCCAGACCCACAGACAGGCCTGAGCACCTGACTGCAGAGCCAGCAGAGGAGAGAGGGACTGTGGGGTGAGCAGGGTCCCAAGCTGTCAAGACTGACACAAGGAGAGCCATGATGGACTGAGATCCCCACCTCATCGGTAGCACACATGTTGGATCAACCACAAGGTTGTCACAAAATATTGAGTGGGTGCTCCTTGAAAGAGTGATGCCTCTTTGGTGAGCTGAGAAATACTGTATAATGGTCATTAGACCTTCACGAGACACAGTCTTGTGAAACCTTCATTCTGGAATCTCCTAACTTTGTTGTGATGGGTTTCATAGCCTTAGAGTAGTTTATAGGCATATACTACCTGTGCACTCCAGTGCTGACCTGAGTTTTACAAACTGAACATTTGCATGTCTATAATTCAAACCTAATTGCAATGACCTCTCATAAAGTATAATAATCAACTATCAATAATACTTGGAATTATGGGGGAAAAATAAAGGGATAAGGTTCATTGGTGCTGACGGTCAGGAAATTGAACCTTCTGCTAGTATTAGTTACAGAAGCCAAAAACATTGCTGCTGAATGTTTCTGGGGAGCATATGCTTTATATACTTGCAAGATATTCTTCTATATCAAGTCTTTGTAATTTCAGAGACATGGAAAATAAAGGCAGAAATCATAAAGGTTTCCTTTTCCTCTAGTAGCTAATCATCCCAGGGTGTATTTATGTAGAAGCAGAGAGCTGTCTTCATCCCAGCCTCTCCCCTCCTCCCTGCATTCCCAGGATGCAGTCCTATATGCAGTTAGCTGACATTTCCCTAATGAATCAAATCATTTGCTCCAGAAATACAAGATGCAGGGCCAGTATTTTCAAAAGCTGCCTTTAAAACTCTGGCAGCGATTTAGTGTGGTCATGTTTCCGAGTGTGAAGTTCTTCATGTATGAATGCTTGCACTCAGGATTTATTTGCTTGGACTGCACTCACATCCGTGTGGGAAGTGTAACCGTGAACCCAAAGTTTTCCATGTGCTATCTACTAGATGGGGGAAAATGGGTTTAACGGATTAGAAATCAGGTAAAGGCTAGAAAACTGGTAAGAATTTGCAGGTCTGGGATAGTCTATAGAGCAGGGAGTAGGTTAAGAGGAAAGGAAAATGAAAAACATTTACATTTACTTGAAGCAAACCCAACAGTTTTGCTACGTTCACTATCTTTCTGTGCACTTCACTAAGTGGGGGAGGAACACCTTTCTGTGCATGTCTGGGAGCACAGCAGCACCAAGCATAGTGCACAGATTCCAGAGATGGCCTCAGACCTGGAAATGGTCTGGCCACATCAGCATCACCCAAAATCAAGACTAATTAGTCCTTGCAGGAGCCCATCAGCTCCAGTGCTGTGGTGTTAACATGACACGAGACTGCAATCAGTACCTGAATAAGGACTTGTTTAGGTGTGCTAACCCTCGCTGACCTTGCCTGGCAACCCCTAATACAGCCCTACCTCACACCTCATCTGTTATCTGGTGTGCTTAGAAGGGAAGTGCCACAGCTCAACCTGAGCAAGATGTTTGCAACATGTACTTTTGAATGTTTAGTGACATGGACTGTCTCAGATGCACAGAGCAGGACTGCACCATATTGTGCACACTCTTAAGTGCAAACCAGAAAGATCCCACCTGCCTCAGCCCACACGTAAATCTGCCCCAGCTCGGTATCACCTCCATTTCTAGCCTTTTCTACTTTTAAAGAAACGCTAAATATAATACAGAAATAAAATCACCAAGACTCTTGTAGCTTTGACGGAGAAAAGCGTGCTTGCTCAGGAAGCGTGAAATTAAAAGCTCTCAAGCGTGCATTTGCCCAGCTCCACACCACGTGTACCTCACCAGCTCTGCAACGGGCTGGAAGCTCACTAATTCGCTCCATGGCCTCATCCTGCAAACATGCACCCCTGCAGGCAAAGCTTACTCATGGAAACACTATGCCTGCATTCCCATTAGTGACCTGCTCCGGAGGAACCCGCTCCCAGGGCTGCCCAGGGGACATGGCTGGCACTGCTGAGAGGGCTCCAGCAGCACAGCAAGTCACCAAGCCTGGCCAAGAGCAAGAGATCCCTCATGCTCTGAAGGACACGCTCTGGCCACGCTCGAGGCCAGACTTGATGTTTTCTGACAACAGAGGCACCAAAATCTCTTACTGAAATAAAGTGCCCTCAAGCAGCTTTCAACAGGTTCCAGACACATGCCCAGTAGTTTTACTAACAGCAGCTCTGCCTGTCCACCTCTGTGTTATCAGAGTGTGCTTTGTGGTGTATTTTCCTGAGGAAAATTTTTATGTTGTCATTTTCCACCCCTTCCAACAGCCTTCAAGTCCTCAGGGCTGGGCATGAAACACACAAAATGGGCTCCTATCCATTGATTCCCAAATCACAACTGTGCCCTGCATGTTTGCAAGGCTGGATAATGGTCAGTCTTCTGCTCCTCAACTTCACTGGTCAGACACAATGGGGCAAGCTGTCCTCTCATCCATAAACTGTGTTTTCTGGGGCAAGACAGGACCATACCAGGTCTGGAAGCTTCATCACCTCCCAAGGCTCCCAGCTCAGACAGTCCCCATAGAGGCTGTAAGCATGCTCTGTGGCACATGACCCTATGTCCTTGCCCGTGCATCCTCCCATTCCCTGCTGGGAGGCTCAATGTATGTGATCTCTCACAGCCCAGGGGCTTGCCCTTCTTTGAGAGACAGTGTACCAAAAAGTTGCTTGATTGCTTTCAAACCCAAAGAAGTTTGAAAGGTTTGTTCCCCCTGGAGGAAAACCCTTTCTGGGTTTGAGGTTGGTCCCCACCATGACAGAGGTTCTCCCCAGGACCTCAAAAATCCCCTGAGGAACACGGTGCCTTCTCACAATTCAGGGAGTGCCTGCCGTGACCCCCTCCTGCATGGCTGCAGCTCCATTGGTAACAGTGCACATAACACATTCCAGACTCCTTTGGTTTGACCGATGCATATTTTGACAGCTCAGAGGAAACATTTTGCAAGATGCACAGTCAAAGGCTCTTTCAAGCCGAGATGTTGTGGGAAGCCGCGTGAGCTCTCTGAGGCACTATCTCTCTCTCTCTCTCTCTGCCAGCTGCTCTAATGAAAGCTCCCTGTGCAGGCCAGAAGATACAGCGGGGAATAATACATTCCTTTAAATAGCATCCTAACTGGCTTGAGGAGGCCATGAACATTTTAACTCACTTATAATTTTCCTGCGGTTCAACCCTCTCTCCTGCAGCAGTCTGCTCTGGGCACCAGGGCCAAGCAAAGGCATGGGAAGCCTTTCAAATGACATTAGCTAACCCATGACTGTTCAGGGAGCGCTTGCATTTATGTCCTTTCCCAGGCAGCACTGCACGTAGCACAATACTTACCCTGTCGTGTGCTGCTCAGACCTTAATTATGCAGAGGTAATTGGCCTATGAAGACACAGAGCTGAGGTCAGTAGAGGAGATCTTGCTCCACCAGGGATTGATTTCAAAGAGATGAATGCTTCAGTAATGCGCGGCACTGGTCAGAAGATGCTCCTCTAACATCTTCCATGTGACATTTTACCAGGTGCAAAGCCAGATAAAGAGGTCTCTGAATGTCCTCCTCCTTCATACCCATTAAACCATCTGTAAACCAGGTCAGTGAAAGAAAACACCTGGGGCCAAGGAAAGGGGGAATTAACTGAGATTTTAAAAAGTGCACAGACCCCATTTGCAGCATGGCCCACAAGCAATTGTTTTGGCACAGCAGCAGGACAGCAAACTGTCAAGTAACAGCAGGAAAGCATTTGGGGCATTGGGATTCCCTTAAAGCAGCTTTGCTCGAGAAGTTTGAGAAAGGCACTGTCTCCTAGATGAGCAGCTTGAGCACAACGTTGAAAGGTTTAGAATTTTTATATAGAAAGAGCTATTTAGAATAATTCCCAGTCTCCCGCCTCATAGGAAATTTCAAATAAAAACTTAAGATTCTGTGGCAATAGCAGTCTCCAGCCTAAATAAAACATAAAAAGAGGAAAAATTGTTTTGGGGGAAAAAATATCAAAAGGATCATTTTCTCTGCTGAAAGCTGAATTTCTTCCACAAAATGTCATTTTGCCACTCCCCAGAAAACCAGAAAAAATATCATCATTTTTCCATGAGTAATTTTAAATGGTTGCCTCATTGTCTTCAACTTCAATGTTCCTTCTGCAGAGCCTCCCAGCCTTGCCCTCGACTCACTGCACCCATCAGCTTGTGTATGGCCTCTCTGGGACAGGCCAGGCTTGTCTCTCATGCAGCTCACAGCACACCCAGAATCAGTGTTTTAATCGGACTGATGGCAATATTCTGATATAGCTGTAGCTTTGAGACCCTGAATGTGTGTGCTCCCAGAGCACGTCAGAGGTGCTGGGCTTTCTCTCTGGTTTAATTTCTCTGCACCACCCTGTGCTTCTTGTCTTGATCTGCCACTGCCCCAAAATACATCTACTTCTTATGCCAAAGGTTCCTGGCACTGTCATACTTTCTTTTTATGACACAAGGGTCTCAAACAGACCTAAAACAAGTGTCCCATGTTTTACAGGGGTATTTTAGGGACTATTTAAAAGTTTTATGAGAGGTTTTCCTTTGTTATACAGCTCTACAAAGGATATTTTAAATCACCCCTCTTGTTGTGGGTTTGTTTGCTGGTCTAAATTGTTTGCATTAAATAGGTCTACCAGAAATCTGTTTAAGTTTATCATAAAAGAGTGTAAAAAGTGTTGCATCCACATGGAAGTGACAGCAGAACCAGATCTTCTCTTAGCTGGGAAGATCTGGTTTCTCTATGAGCTTTTACCCTGAGAAAGGAAGTTTTTTATATTTGCTTTACAATGAGAAATTTGGCCTCTTTGGGGCCAAATTACATTTCCTTACTTATTTCCAGTGTTTGGGAATGGGTTAATTTGCACTGAAACAAACCACAATCCGGGTTCCTCAAACCCAAAGCACAACTCCTGCTAGAAATTCATCTCCACACAGCATTTCCAGCACAAAGAGAGAGCACTGATAGAGCTTTCCATGGGAGCTGAACCACTTTCATACCTCCAGCTGCAGCCCTGAAAGGATTCTCCGTTGGAACTGCACTGAAATGTCACGGCTCTTCTGGTGATGGTGAGGACAGGTGGCCTTTCCCCACTTCCCAAACTGCAGTTGCAACAGCTGCAGCTTTTTGCTTGGTAGACCAGCCTTTTGGTACGTTTGTAATGAGGGTGTGCACCATGCCCTGTCACCAGCCTAGCACAATGGGGACTGGGGCACGCTGACAGCATGCTGCCTCTGGGAGAGGACCTACCTCCTGCACGCACTGCCACCAAAACAGCATCATCACCAGGCATGGACCTGCTGCTGCAGGGTTTGGCCTCGCTCACAGATGTTTGCAGAGACAGTAGCCGAGACATCTGCCTTTGCCTTTCTGCTCCAGACACAGCCACATCAAAATCCACTCACAGAGTAACTCCATCAGTGAGGTTTATGAATGCTGAGGGTTTGAAGCAGGTGCTGGTGGAGATTCAGACAAAGCACCACATCTGTTCTCTTGTGAGCTTTTCCATCTCAGATGTCTCAAACAAATGCTGACCACAGATGCTCACCTATCTTACTATTGCCTGTCCCTTTCCCTCAAATTTTACTTAGCTCCCAACACCACACTTGCTCAACTCCATGCTTTTCATGGAAAACCTCCATTCACCCCAATTTTTTCAGCTCTTTCCCCACCTTCCACAAAACTTTCAACCATTTTTATCTCCCCCATCCCGTCATCACCCATGGGGCAGTTAAGTGTCTTTCTTCATCTCTTGCCCAAGGAAAGGAATGTCAGAATTGATGTATCCATGAAAAGGAGCCCATTATCCCTGCAAAGCCTGAATCAAAGACATATTCCTTCTCTGGGCTGAGTTCGCACCACACCAGCGCATGGACAAGTTTGTTTAATTTGGGTATTCCTATGGCACTGCATTCAGCCCCCTATCAGTGTCATCCCAGACACAGACAGATTCAGAAACTTAGTGGTGGCACCATTTTAACCACTTGCATAAGCCAAAGCCCCACAGAAACACATACAACATATTCCTTGCATGTCAGCTTGTCATAGAATCACAGAATCCTAGAATGGTTTGGGTTGGAAGGGACCTTAAAGATCATCTAGTTCCAAGCCCCATCCAAACTGGCCTTGAACATATCCAGTGATGGAGCATCCACAATTTCCCTGGGCAACCTGTTCCAATGTCTCACTACCCTCAAAGTGAAGAGCTTCTTTCTAATTTCGAATCTGAATTTACCCTCTTCCAGTTTCAAGAAGGCAGCTCATCTCTGGACACGTCCTCCATGGAGAACACATTGTAGACATTGTAAAGAACATATTGTAGAGTACCTAGTTTGAGATCAGAGCTGTAGTGTGCTCTGTATTACCATCACCAGTTCACTGCCTGAAACCCCACCACAGAATTATAAAATCATTAAGGTTGGAATGGACTTTCAAGATCATCAAGTCTAACTGTCTACTAAATATTATCAGGACCACTAAGCCATCTCCTGAAGTGCCACATCTAGATGTCTTTTAAACACCTCCAGGGATGGTGATACCACCACCTCCCTATTTCAATGATGTCTACTTACCACAAACACCCAACCCCTAAACACCAGCCTTTCAACCCAGCCACTGCTCTCAACGCTCAATCTTTGCCATGTCCCAACTGGCTTGTTCAATGTGGAGACATCACTTTCCCCGGGACAGCAGGAGGGAGGGGAGAAGCCGTCACTCAGGACCTCAACCCTCAGATGAAGGCTGGTACCTGTGGAGCTCCCAGCCAGGGACTCTGACGAGGTTTGCCATCCTCCCTGGCTGGGCAGAAGCTGCCTGAAAGCACATCCATCGCTCAGCTGCGGGAGCCTTGCAGCCCCGAGAATTAAGTATTCAGCAACCACTAAACACACAAATAGACAGTAGGCGCCAGAATCCTCAGCTGTGGCTCCTTGGACTACACTGGATTTACGCTGATTTAAGCCAGCTGAGGATCCGCGCCACCAGGCCAAGTCCCGCTGGCCTACCTCAAGCTGATGGCTAGTTGACGTGATGGATGACTAAGGTTTCCATTTAGCCTAACTGGAAGCATGAGCGGTGGCCTATGTAGCACTGCCATTGTTGACTCCAGCCTTTTGTCTTGCGCTGTAACCGATAGGCCTAATAACCGAAATCATGCTGCACACATTCGCTCACCCTCTTCGCAAACAGCGTGTTATTGAGCTCCGTGGTGAAAAGGCATGCACAGACACAATGGGGCTGGGATTAAGCCCAGCTGCATTACCAAAGTAAATACTTTTGCTGCTGACAGTTTGTCTGTAGGGATTTGGAGAAAAGTTTTGTGCATCTACTTAGGCGACATATGGTTTTATTTTCCCTGTTAACAAAAACAGTAGTGGTCAAAAGTCAACACCCTCTGATGACTGTTTGGTGGCCAATGTGGAATGGGCTTGGTGGTCTAAGTCCAGTTCCTTACACGTCCACATAAAAATGATCCTCTTCCTGCATTCCTCTCTCACTTGGCACTGTGGTTTACAGTCTCCGCAAAGAAGCCGTGGGGTTTCTGAGGTTAATCTCATCTGTCCTCCTTCCCGATTGAAAGCAATGGGTGATGTGGTTAGGGTTAAGATACTTTGCTAGCTTCTTTAATTCCCCTTGTGATGAAAACCCCTCCACAATCTGTTTCCTTGAAGCCTGAAGAGAGTCGGAATTAATCCGCATTAGCTAGCAGCCGGGGCATGCCAGCTAGTCAGACTTCTAAAGCAAACACAGAGTCGATGAGAATGAGCATCATGCCAAGAACACAAATGGTCTGAATTTAGCCCTTCAACTCCAAACCGAATGTGTACTGTTCTCCAAAGATCTCTGCAACACTCAATCAACAGCTGGTCACCTTCACATCTGAAACCGAGAAGAAAATCCGCAAGGGCCTGGCTTTATATTTGGCGATGACTTCAGTGGGGTGGTAAAGGGCAAAAAGTTGGCTGAGCTTCCACGGGTGCCCATCTCACATAACTCTAGTGAAGTAATTGGCAGATACTAGGAAAAACCAACCACCACCACCATAAAACTCTCCAGAGCTGATCCCCTTAAAAGATTTTAAATTTTTCAAGGTGCAAGCAAGTTTTGTCTACACTGAGCTAATGAGAGTTACAGCAACAAGAGCACAATTAACACTTAGGGTCAGAGGCAGCTGAAGAGCTGCAAAGGAGTGTTAACTAGACCTGACACATGAAGTAATTGTTTTTAAGGGAGTGTATCCAAGCTGGAACACAGCAATGTAGAATATGTACACTAAAACAGGTGTAATCCCAGGCAATGTGGGTGGCAAGCAAGGCTGGAAAATCACAATTAAAAAGACAAGATGTGTTGCATAATTCAGATTCCCCTCCCCAAGATGAAGGTAGTTTTATTGAGATCCAGACCTTGCATGATGACTACTTGCGTGAGCTTGCATGAGCTACTCCCACTGTTGTGTTTGTCATCCCCAGATGCTACTGACATCTCTGGAACCTGAAGGTCCAAAGTATTCTGCAGAGGATGCTCAAACCTGGCCATAGACAGCCAGTGATGGGCAGGCAGCCAGGGCTGGAGAAGCTAAGCCAGGAAGAGAAAATGCTGCAGCTCAGGTTGACATGCAAAGGGAGCTCGCAAAGTGGCCATCACAGTCCCGTTGTGCATCACGCGTCCATCTATGGAGGAAAAAGGTAGAGGCAGAAATTGTTTCTGTTCCTATGAAAGGCAACTGGTGAAAACAAAAGCTTATCTTAACATTTTTCTGCAGAAGTTCAGGAGTTTTCGTTCAAAAAGCAAAAACTGAAAAATGTTTGGTTTCTGGCAATCAAAACCTGGAAACTTTCTGGCCACAAACCAAAACAATTTGGGGTTTCTGGGTTTTGGTTTTGTTTTGGATTTTTGCCAAACTCCTTAGATTTCTTTTGGGAAAAAAAAAAAAAAAAAAAAAAAAACCCACATTTTTCAAGCTTTTTCTTTCTCAATGAAAACCCTAAAATTGTTGTTGAAATTGGACATTTCCCACAGATCTTTTTATTTATTTTTTTTTAAGGCATTTTCAGCAAAAAGAATATTTTGAATGAACAATTTCATCTGGCTCTGTAAGCAGATCCCTTGGAGGATCTATCACCCTCACTTTTATCTCCTCTCCCCAGCTCACTTTTCTCTGCCGTGGGACATGTCACAGGCTGTGACCATAGTCTGGTTTTGACGCCCCCATGGCCAAGCTGCAGCCATGCTGACCCTCCCAGGGTCAAACAAATCGGAGGTGGGAATGGCTTGAGCTTTTTCTATGAAATACCAACTATCTCTGTGGAAATTAAGAAATGTTGCAAAGGAAAATAAGTATGTAGAGTCTCGATTCAGCAGTTCTTGTACTTGCACCACATTTGGACCCATGGTTCTGGGAGATGAAGGTACCTGTTCTCCAAAGCACCCAAATGTCATTTACCCACAGTTCTGTTAGAGCTGTTGGCCCTGGGTCTACCATAAGCTCCACAAAGTAGGTGGCTGATACAGTGTGCATTACTATTCAAGGTTTGGCACAGGAAAAGTGATCACGAAAAAAGGACAGGAAAAAATAGATATTATAGACTTCTGACACAAACAAAATGCTAGAGACTAAAAAGAAAATGAAGAGCTTTAATACTTTCCCACCCCAAGCACCGAACTCAGAGTTGAAGAATGGACCAAGCTCAGAACTGAGAAAATGTTTGCACCTCATCTCCTGGGAGAACTTTGATCAGACCCAACACTGAAACCAGAAACCTCACAGAAGTGAGGGAAATTTGGACTGGAGTTTGAGTGTCAGAGTTTAAGACTGCACTTTTATGAGGCGGATCCAAACTACAATAACAAATCTCAACTTCCTGAAGTTCTGTGAATGTGCATTTGGACCAGGTTTTGTATTTCACTCTTCCAATCAATCTCCAATTAAATGGCCATTGAAAGAGACATTCTTTGCCCAGTTAAAACTAAGAGATCTTGGAGTCTTTATAATAAAGTAGAGCCATTTTATGGATACTTTTTTCCTGGAAATATCATCTTTTCTTGCTTTCAAGGTTTGTTTGGATATTTTCTTTGGTTGAGACACTGAACTAGATATTGCATGACCCTGCCAGAGCTAGGACTCCTGTGAGGAAGGCCAGGATTAAAAAGGCCAACATGGGGAAGGCAACCATGCATGTTGGTGGTAAGTGGGAGAGTATGCCAGGAAGAGAAAGGAGGTGAAGAGGCTCAAATTTAGGCAAAAATGGGATTGGCATGCAGCAAAAAAATGACAATTTGGAGGAATTTAAGCAGGGTGTTAGCAGGGAGCAGCCAAGACAAGAACAGATGACAGGAAGAGATGGATTTGTGGTGGGCTGGATAAGGGAAGGAATAAGGATCAGGTGAGTGAGTGAGGAAGAAACAGGTCAGGGGCTGGTTATGAGAATGGAGGTCTCTGTTGGGAGTTGGGGACACGTCAGATAAGACAGTCTGAGGGGATGGTAGGCTCTCATGGAGCAGGTGAAGACAAGAGGGTAATGAAGGATTAAGAGGGCTGGGTGGTCAGAGAGGAAGAGAAACAGATGAGGTTTTGCTTTTTTTCCCCCCCACATTTGGATAATAATGTCACTCGCACTATTATTAATCTGATTTTCAGAGAAGTTTATTTATGCTTTGATGTAGTGCAATGCTGCCTGTCAGCTGAGCCGTGGTTAACAGTGCTGGCCCTTAAGCCCAAGGCAAGCAAGGCAAGGGGAATAAATTAGTTCAAATCTTTGCAAAAGATTTCCCTGTTGCAACAGGGTGAAAGCACAAGCACAGTAAATTGCCGTGATTCATCTGACTGTTAACGTTGTGCATCTGAGTCCTCAAAATTCAGAAGAGACACTCTGTTAACACAAACCTAGAAACAAGATGAAATACCAGCATAGGCTGGTTTTAGAGGCCCTTGAGCTGAGCAGTTAGCCTGGAACATGAGATGGGGCTGCTCGTGATGAAAGCCTCGCAAATGGAAAGGTGGGTGAAATGCCAGACAGCCCTGGGAGAAAAGGAACTATTTATATTCATTTATTCTGACATTTGAACTGTAATGTTCTTAGAATAAACCATGCCCCAGGAGTGGGTGTTATTTGCCTCATTTCAACACCAGATAGTGAGAAACCCAAGAACGGGAAACTGAGGCAGGAAACCAAGGTCTGACATCCAGCAGCATAAGCTCCCTTCATGGTCCTTTACCAGGACTGTTTTCACCCATCATGTACTCACATAGTTAAGAGGACCTAGGAAGCTGCGATTCCTTTGCTCTCCAAAGCCGTTACTCAGGAAAAGACTAATTAAGTGGTGGTGTTATTACAGCAGGTCCTTGAGTCTCCCAACACAACCAGCAGCGATTAAGCAGGCGTCAGCTACTGGGCGGGATTTCCCACTGCCCAGCTGTGTAATTATCACGGCAGCTAAGCCAAAACCATTTGACAAAGAAAACCAGCTGCAGGCTGCGGGTCTGGGAGATAGCACATGTCCAGCAAAACGAGAAACAATAACCTCTTCTCCTAGATATTCTCTAGATATATCTAGAAAGATCAGTGAAGACAAGCACGCCACATTCCTGCAGAAGAGCAGATAGCAATATTGCTTTCTGGGGAGCACCTGGAATAAGAATCAGGGGTACAATACAGCCCATGGCTGTTTTCTCAGAGAATTGAATATTCCTTGCTGCCTTCCCTGCCTAGGGACATGGAGGTGGCAGGTGAGAGCTGCCAAGGAGGGATGAGCTATTGCATTGCTTTGAAATATGGCCCCCATGCTGCAGTATCATCCGTGCAGAGAAGGGCTGGTGGCTGTCTTTAATATCCCCAATAAAGCACTTATATGGACTTCGAGCGATGGAAAAGCTTTGGGTTTGTTTCCTGAAAATAGGAGGTTTCTGTTGCCTGTGACCTTAAGTAAGCTTTTGACTCAGTTTCCCCATTTCTAACATGATGGCATCTGTGTTAGCTGTCTCATCAGTTGTCTCAGCCACGTTCATGATGCCTTCCCTGTCATCATCAAACAAACTGTCCAGAGCCCAGCCCACAGCTCAGGGGCTTTTTTCCGCCTGTCTGTGCCACCAGATGCACCTTCAAGAGATGTCTTCCCTCTCTATGGTCACAGTGCTTTTGATTGCATGTGAAATGTCCATTATCATCTCCAAAGCTATTCTTCCCTCCTAGCAATGAGCTGCCTTCTGGCAGGGATAGCTGATGCACAGGAAGGAGCAGAGAACCAAACACAGAAGAGACAAGAAATCAGCAATATGTGTTTAGTAGTGTTATAGAACAAAAGCAGGTTAAGAGAAAGAGGAGAGGTTGCACCTGGGGAATATGCCACCACCAGTGTAGTGTCATCTCAACCCCGCAAGCTATCTTCCAGGTCCAGCTGACCTCAGCAGGGAGAGAGTCTTCCCCTAGTTGTTTCTGATATAAAGGTTTCCCAGCACATCACAGGATGGTGTAGATCTGGCTGTGTGATCAGCATGGGTTTCATTTCCAGCATGTGGCAAGGCCAGGACTTGACACAACACCCATGTGGACCTCTTGGCATGAAGGACAAGAAACAAGGCCTTCGGAAAAGAAGAAAGGAGAAAAGCCAACATTTTTTCAGAGCAGCAGCACAAAGACATCTATTTCCATTTGTATGCTACTATATGAAGCAGTTCTCTACCCAGTTTCAATTTCATATCACCATCCAAATCTATCTCTTCACTGCCATCTCAATGTATTTGGAGAAATCTTCTCCACTTCTTCAAACAGCCAGACAAGACCTTTCCAAGAGGTCCCTCATGAGCACTGTTTGCTTAGTGGAGCATGATCTGATGCATGAGCAACTCATTGCTTTCATGAAGGTCCCAGCCTCAGCCTCTAACTTCATTACCAGTGTCTGTGCAAATCCACCAACCATTAGCAAATGCCTTCTCAGAGGCCTCTTCAACCTGCAAATCCATTTACACTTAAATTGCCCGACACACAACACTTGGCCTAGATGAGTAACGAACTGTGTGACCTTCCAGCGACCAAGCATTGCTAATATCTCAACTATTTCAAACCTTTAATAACTTAATTTAATGCAATGAGAACGATTTGATTGAATGCACAGTATCTGTAGCAGCTAATTAACCACAGTCACCCAGAGAGGTCTTGGACTTCATACAACCTTTCAATATAATTACAAATTTTTAACAGCAAAATGAATTTAAATCCAGCCAGACACAGCAATCCATCTTCATCTCCAGATAAAAGGTAGCACAAGCGGTATTAACATTTAAACAAAAGTCATGGGCAGTGGAGAGAGACGAGGAGCATTAGCAGATGTGTGGAATGAATTATTAACAGTGCTGTGGGAGGGGTGGATGAGTGCACCACATGGTACAGGTCAGACTTATAACACGGCCACTGACTTTGCTGGCTTTGCCTGTAATCCATGAGTTTAGACTTCATGGCAAAGGCAGGGCACATTGCGTCTACCTGTTTCTCCTCTGTGTCACACCTCTCCGGTGTGTTGCTACTGCCTCCTTCTCTCCCACGTGCACAGCACAGCACACATTGGCAAGCACGGGTGGTCACTTCCCTGCTTTTATTAGAGCTGTTTCCCAGCAATAGGGGTCTGAACACAACAATCCCCCACTCCTCTGTGCCTATGCGGGCAAGAAAATGTCCCAGTGGTCTTCCCACTCTCATCTTGCAGTATCTCATGGGAACCTTCAACCTTCCTGTGAGCCATGCCTGGAGCGTCTCCCTGAGATTTCCTCCTTTCCCATCTTCCCAGACATGGGTTATGTGCAGTGGCTTACAGGGACATGAGGATTTGGGTACAGAGCCTGCAGGGTCAAAGTTTGACCACACTTGCTAGATAGAGCCATGATGAGATGAAGCATTTCAAGTAATTCAGAGGAGCTGGAGATGTCTGTTCCTCTCCACTGGCTGTAAAGCAAGTCAGATGTGTGATTCAGGAAAGGAATAGGTTTGGGTCCACCCCACATGCAGAGCATCTCTGCACATGAATCTGGTTTTGGCACTAATGGATGTAACAAGAGTGCTGTGGGCTCACTCCCTTGCAAGGGCATGACATTCAGTAGTATCTAACCTGAAAACTCAATGACCACAAGACACCTCCCCAGCCACTTCCCAGGTAATAATTACAAGAGGGGAAAAATACATTTGCAATTTTAATTTGCTTTCTTGTTTTGGGCTTCTGCATTCAGAGAGCCCCTCCTAAAAGCCATGAAGGTGAGAAGCCTTAAGGCAAAGGTGAGATTTCTCTTTCAACAAGCAACCACCTGTCCTCAGCTGCTTGGACAACACATTTTAAGCATTTCTGGAGCCTGTACTACATTATTACTTTACTACTGTAAAGCCAGCACAGTTATTTCTGTGGAAGTGCTCCAAATTTGCACTGGTGTAAGAGCAGGATTACACTGACAGTAAAATAGACAGAAAAACAATGAGAATCCAACACAGAAGTCCTACAGTGAGTAGCATCAGTGTGTATTAGTAGAATAAAGAGATAGCACGTAAAGGAACTATTTGTTCTTTCTGTTAAGAACCTTTCAGATTCCTACTTAGCTTGTATCTGTCAAAGGCCTTTTTTCCACAAGAATTTGTGAAACATTACCATAAATCTGTCCCACATAGAGTTTTAATTGCTGAGTTCAAAACTAGGCTGACTCTGCCAAATGTGATAACATCAGCTGGTGGCGTCATTTGTCATTGTTACAGGCAAATAAACCCGTGAGTTAATCAAAGGGGATGAAAAATGAGGTGGTTTCATTTTGTGGAGTCCTGAATCCAATTTCTTCTCCTTTCTTCTCACCAGTCTACACCAAAACGCCAACAGCAGCAGCTGGCCAAAAGGCACTCATTCAAAAATCCATTGTAGACAACACATAGGCACATTCTGAGCTGATAAAACCGAGGACAATCAGGAGGAGACAATAGGAAGTAGAAGACAAGGAGGAAAAATACATTCTCTAGACAGTGCAGCTGAAGGAGATGAGCAGATAGGCAATCACTGCTGCTCTAAAAGCCCTTCGGTCCAAGGCCCCTCCATGTCAAGCTGATCTGAGGTCTCTCTGGAAGGACAGTGCGATGAAAGGTATTATTTTGAGGGCCCCTCCATCTACTGCATAAAACAAGTAAAGATCAAAATCTGAATGTGTCTAAGTGTTTAGGAATCCCATTTGTCAGCAATATGCTGCCTGGAAGCTCAGATCTGGGTTCCTGCTAGTCCCAAGTGGATCCCAACCATGAGGCGTTGTTTGACCACATGATCACTGCCCTTCTCTTGCAGACACAAAGTGGCTTGCAAATCTTTGCTCTTAATATGCCACTGCTGGCCTTTAGCAGACCCAATGGTTTTTTGGTCAAAAGGCACCCTGCTTATCTCTTTCTTAGGTGCCTTTTTTTGAAATAATTATTTACCTGATGGAGACCTAATGTGTACTTGAACAGGCTCTCTAACACTCAAGGGATTCAGTCAAATGGTTCTCTTAGCTCATACAGATTTCTAGCTTCCCTGACCCACTGTGAAGAAATGATGTGGACTCTGGAAGTCTATGGAGATGCACAGGCAGTCACAAATGAACGTAGTGATGGGCTTTGCATTTGAGCTGGTAGCTGAGTGGACATGCTCCTAGCTGTTACAACTGCAAAGTAAATTTACAAGCTAAAACCTTTGCACAGTGCTTATGGTTGACTCCAGGACAGAATCAAAGTCTTCCAAATCCATGGCCAACACCAGCAAGAGCATTTCTCCTCATTCTGACTATTCTGAAGGTGTCTTCTCATACTTTCTTTTCCCTTTAGTCAACCCCCTACTACCTCTCCTAGCAAACTTTACTGTTAATCTAACCCAACTAGGCCTGTGCTTACATTAATTTCTAGAGAAGTGGAAGACTAAGAGTAAAACAAGGTGTTCTGCACAGCTCTGTCCTCATCCTCCACCCAACCACCCCTACCTCAGCCACAAAAGCCCCAAAATCTTGCACATGTAATAGTTCTAATTCATCCTGCCTTTTTCCCTTTCTTAATTTTCCCTGTCATCAGCAAGAGAATCATAGTTTACTTTCACCGTCCCTTGACCTGAATTTTCTTCAGGCAGGATCAGAACAGATAAAGGGTGAGGACCAGATACTTCCCCACAACCAGCTGTGACTCCTTTAAATGCCTTCTTCTTGGTATCTTCACAGCCAGAGATGAGCAAGTCTGACCCTGCCTGGGTGCTGCTCTCCTGACTGGGGTGGTCAGATGAGGCTTTGCACTTTGGGATGCCAGAAGAAAAAAACTGTTTCCTTCCTCACTATATGTGGAATATTTTCCTCAACAGATGTGGAAGAGGTGGGGAGAACAGTGACATTTCCTTTGCTCAGAGATCCCACAGTTTTTAGGCCTTTTAAGCTTTCCCCAGAGAAGTAAGTGGGTACTTACCCCAGAACCCAACAGCATCTGTGAAAAAAGCCAAAATGGTAATATAGAGAAAAATAAAGTCACTCTCCCAGGAGCTGACCTTATGTTCTTTGACTTTGACCTCCCATCCACTAATGTGTATGAAAATACCCTCCACAATGAATCACAGAATCATAGGCAATTATCTTAATTTTTATTACACAGGAATTCCTTTTCCTGTCAGACAGGGTTTGAGTGAGCTGAGCACTGCTCATGGCATCTCTAGTTCCTCCCAGCAGATATCACAGTGAATGATCTCACAGAATGTGCATTTCCCCTCCACAGAATTTCAAACTGGAACCACATCCCTACAGACTTCCTACAGCCTAGAAGAAGGGTGAACCTGATTTGTCCCTCCAACTCAACAACAGCAGTGGCTAGATATGCTACCAGCTTTTAGGAAGCAAAGGTCAAGACAAAAGAGAGAAATTGTTGTTGTAATAAACAAATGAAAAGCGAATATATGCTAGAAAGAAGAAATAAACTGCAGAAAAAGAAGCAGCATGAAGGAGATTTGGAATAATAACTGGTACAGTAGCAAGTTTCTGCAGGTAGGATGTATGACCAAGATTATCTTCTATTTGCCTGTCATGCAGCAATCATCACACTGGCTTAGTGTATAGCAGTTGGTCTTAGAGGTCAAATCATCCTATGAGGCTCAAGATCATGTCCCTTATCACGAGCAAGAAATCCTACTGCAGAGGAACGTGGTTTAGTGGTGGGATTGCATAGGGACATGGTTAAGTGGTTTAGTGGTGGGTTTGGCAGTGTTAGGTTAATTATTGGACTCAATGATCTTAAAGGTCTTTTTCAACCCAAAAGATTCTATGATTCTATTAATATCTTGAGCTGATGTCTGCTAAGGATAGACTTTGTATCCCCATCTCTGGCATCGCAGAGCATTGGTCATGGTCTCAGACCCCAGTGCCCTGGGCCAGTGGCTCACTACATCAGCATGTTCCCATTCTGAAAGCAGAAACCAAAGCAAAAACATGTGTCATCCTGCCAAAACTCACAGCTCCACCCCAGATCTCATGACCTTTGAAATCTCAGATCTTAGAAGCAGGGCTTTTACCTCTACCTGGAAAGAATTACTTGGTGGAGAGCATCCTGTTCCATACACCCATACAAAGAGAAAAATAGCGCATGTTTTCATTCAGACCTACCAATGAGCTCTCAGCCCCACTGAAGAGAGCTATTGTGGAGTGACTGCATTATAAAAGATGTTAAGACCTCTTCCAGACCATAAAATATGCAACAAAACAGAGTGCCAAATACCAGTCCTTTCCATGGCCCAAGACAAAGAGCCGCCCTGCAAAGCATTAATCCCTGCAGCTGCCTTGAACTATTCATGTCTCTGGGCTTTACGTAAGGAGCCATTCCATTCCAGCTACCACTCTCCCCAGAACAGCGATTTGCAGAGTCTTTAACACAATTAAAGGTCATTCTGTGAACAGAGAACCCAAAGATTTGAATGGAAGACTGTGACTTCTTAGCAGAGAAGGCCAAACTTTATTTTCAGTGGAGAGTAAATTTATCCAAAAAAGCATTTAGGATTGTTTCTCCGTTAAATACATCAACTTCCCTTTCTTTTAGCTAATAGCTTCATGATTAGTACATTTCCGTGGACTATGAGGGACCCCGCTTCAATTTCCTCCTCTTCCTGAGGGGATCTGAACATCTCTATCTTACTGCCCCAAACCACCAGACCACAGGACAGAGCTATACATTAAGCATTACCAAAGCCCAGTGGTTTGTCTTCTTAAGGTCAGCTCCACAGGAGCAGCATGCTGTCCCATGGGCCAGCCATGGACCATGCACTACCTCTTACTACTGGGGGTGGCAGCACTCCGCTTCAGCTGCCCCTCAAAAGAAGGTGACCTGTAGGAGACACCTGAAGAAATTTGGGTAGCATCGTGATTTGCTGAGGTCTGGGCAAAATACTCTCCCAGCCCAAATACCAGCTGCAATATATCACCCTGTTGTAGACTTCTGGTGGGATTTTTCATTTTCTCTTACTGATATTATTAATCTTTTCATACATAAACTTGAATATTGGGAAAGCTAATCTACTAGCTAGAGAGCGAAAGCCTTGGTCTCTTCTTCTGTGGCAGAAAGGATTTTTAGGGCTTTGTCATACAAAGCTCTAAGAAGTAGATTTAAAGACCATCCTCAGCTGAATATCCTATAGCTTTGTGGTGGGACTGATCGCCTTAAAGGATGAGTTCTGAAGCTGGATCCTCCACCAGTGGGGAAGGAAATTGCATCTAAGGTTCCTTCACTGTGAGTAAACAACCCAAAGAGATGGGTCTTTTGATATAAGGCAGCTACCACTTCCCCATGGTTCTTTGCTTTTTGTCCAAAGGCCTGAAAATAAAATGTGTTGCTTTAAACCAAAAGAACCTTTGGTGCAGCAAAAGAATGTTTTTTTAATTCCTTGGGTTAGTGAAGAAAAGCTAAAAATTTTAAGCTTGACTGGAGGAAAACCTAAATTTTTTACAAATGTTTGGTTCTGTAACTAAGGCACACAAACAAACAAACAAACAAAAATCTGTTTCTCAGCTTCTTGTCCCAGTAAAAGCTCTTTCTCCAAACCACTAGTTTCCAGTGAATACTAGATGCCACCTTGGGTGGTTTGTTTATTTGGAGGCTAGGAGACCTCTGCTTAAAAACAACAAGAAGAATTTCCCCCTAGTGATAAGAAGCTCATGGTTCTGTCACAAAAAGCTATTTTCCACCTTCAGGTGGCAGTTTATGGCAAGATTTGTAATAGTAAAACTCATTGCACCGGCAGCCAGGCCTTATCTCACTCATTTTAACTCAAAAGGAGGCAAAATGAGAGTCTGTGGTGCTACATGGCAGCTAGGGTAGGTCACTTGGTTGGGTCTAATAGGCAAAAGACTCTCTAGAAGACAAGTCCCCATGTACCACCCATCACAGTCCCCTCTGAGGAGGAAGTGACCTGCCCAAACCACTCACCAAGGTACCCAGCTTACATCTATGGATGAGCACTGAAGCCTCCTGAGACAAAAAAACCACACCCAAACCACTAAGAGCTGACAAGATTAAGCTAATTTGTCCTTCCCTATGAGCCACAGAAGTATTTTTAAATGGACCTTAAATAACAGAACCCTCCTCACTTGTACTGTCCATGTGATAGATGGGGCTTCTGGCCCCAGGCAATATCTTATGGGCATCATCCTGAATAGGAAACAAAAATAAAGGAAACAAAAATAAAGGCAAAGGGACTTGTTTTCCCCACTGCCACAACTCCAAACCCCTAATGACTCTGGTGCCCTTACTTACAAGTGCTCTGATGAAGTACTACCAAATCCTGGCTCCTAAGCCCATCCCCTGCCAGTTTTATATGACAGCAAACCTTCAGTTTAGAGACTCATGGAAGTTTTATGTGCAGTGACTGAAATAACCTGTCCATTTGGTGACCCAAAATGACTCACACAGTTACATATCCATTGGGATTCTCAGAGCTGTAGGGTGCATGGAAACCCATCTATATTGGGCCATCAGCTGTGAAAGCATTTTCACTCATAAATATGTGAATGAACTAGGCAAAAAAAAATTAAGTCAGTGTTTTTCCAATGATTGTGACATTTGCAGTCTAAATCCTTGGGCAATTTACTGACTGCAAGCTGGATGAGACAGTAAAAACTTAAGCATGTTGGTGCAGACTCACCCTTCTTCTGTATCAGCTCCAGTAGGGTTAGAGAAGATGTTGCTCCAAACACCCCAAATAGGGTTATTAAATACAGGCTGCTTTATACTGTCATGTGTCAGTGTACCCACCTGTAGCCATGTATTATGTAACCTGGTCTTAGAGGGAAGCCACATCTAGTGTTATACATCAGCCATTTGAGAAAAGCACCTTTTGGAGTCCTACTCCATCACTGCCAAAGGATTATTCTAAAGAGGACATAAAAAAAGCAAAATACTTCTCCGCCCCCCACGCCCCCGCCCCCCACCCC
>JANIJG010000412.1:0-31022 GCA_024611175.1 Megaceryle torquata | reverse complement strand
TAGATGGGAACTTGTAAAACCTATGAATTCCCTGCAGCCCCCTTCTCTCTTTGTATTTATCTGAAACATTCATTTTTTCAGTTCCCTGTTATAACACAGGAACAGCCTGCCCTTACTCACCGGGGAGCCACAGGAACATAAGATGCTTAAATATTCTTGCATGGGAACATGTCCTGTGTACCCGAAGAACATCTCTCCCTCTGTACCCTCCCGTGGAGGATAATGAGCCCCAGCTCTGCCTAAGTAACAGCCTCAAAGAGGAAAGTAGGTGATCTGTTCATGCTTTTTGTACCACCCCAGAAGTAAAGGATCACAGGAGGGGCATACACTGCAGTTAGATGTGGTCCTCTTTATGATCATGCATCACTTTGCTGTCACCTCAGAAGATATATCTGCTGTGCCTTCAAGCATAACTCTTGGTAGCTATGTGAAGACTCCCAAGTCCCTCAGTTTCAACCTTAATTTCCTTGTTATGCTTATCTTTCAGAGGCAGTAAGGAAAAGGGACTCACCTTGAAGCCTGGTGACAGCATGTTAGCCTGTTTCACCCCCACTCAGAGCAGGAACACGCAATCTGAAAATCACTGTTGCCTTATAAAAGTGGCCACTTATTTTGAGGACCCAGTAACTCAGAGCTTGCCTCATATGTGGAGCTTGGCACAGCTTTCCTCCTAACTTTCCTATATAAAATTTTAGGCTTAGCACCTTTTTTTTTTTTTTTTCTGAAAAATTTGCTTTTGAGCATTCAACTGTGTTTCTGCTAAAGTTTTCCTCACGCTGAGATATGAAAAGCACAGATGTTGACTAGAAATGAATCACTGGGGTTAGAAAGTTTCTACAGACCTCATAAACTCCATAGCCCAAAGTGATCTAAAGCTACCACCCTAGGGTTTCTTTTGGGCCAGCTTCTGACTAAACCAAGAATTTGGTTGACTGCTATTCAGTTCCCAGTGGAGGCCATAACTTCAGGAGGTATTTTACAATTTGAGATTGATTTCAAGATGGTGGTTCTGACAGAAGCATCTGTTGTGTTGCACGGACAGTGGAGACAAAGGTTGTTGCAGCAGTGTAGCCAACCATATGATGAAGCAGTGCAAACTGTGAGGAGGGATCCCTCCACAGGCCACTCTCCTTGGTCGCTGGTCCTCAGCCATCACCAGCTACTGGCTCACTGTGCCACACTCATATTGCTCCATTCCAGCGCATTGCAAACTCATTTTTACACATCTCTCACCATCTCCCTCTAAAAGCCCTTCCTCTGCCCGCTAAAAGGTGGATTCCTCACCTCCCACATTGGGGTGCAGAGTGGCACCCACCCCAGCTCAGCCACCTGGGAACCGGCAGCCACGCAGGATGCCACGGCTGTGCTTTCCAGCACAACAAAAATAACATCAAGACTATCAACCTATTTCAGGACCGTTCCCTCATGCAGGGCTGCCCAGCCAAACTATTCCAGGCTGCTACTGTACTTGCTGATGGACGCTGCCTGCGTGTGCCCAGCATACTGTACATTCCCTTGTAAGGGCTTGCCCCATTCCCTGCTCCGCTCCGAGCTGTCATCTGGCTGCGTGCCCCACACCTGCTGACAGGAAGGTCCCCACAACACCCACTCTTGAAAACCCTCTCCCGAGGCTCTCCTGTGAGCTCCCTGGCAGGCTATAATGGCTTTGAATTGAAGGAGGAGCTTCCAGGGCAGAGCTGAGATGGTGCGTCATGGTCCTGCAGTGCAGGGTCATGGTTGTCCAGTCATGCAGCATCCCAGGTAGCAGACATGGGCTTCTCATTAAAATATGCTTTAAAAACCATCTATGTTTACTACATCTTTTGAAGTCAGGTGGGGTTTGGGACTAGGGTGCAGGAGAAAGGAGGGGGATGTGAGAGCTGAGTCCAACGCAGGATCCCCAACTCAGGTCTATATCAGAAATCTTAAAGAGATGGAGCTTCACTCAGGGTTTATCATCACTGTTGACAGCAATTTATAACAGCAAAACCAAGCTCTTACGAGGTTCACAGGAGCACCTCGATCACAGCTTGGGAGCAGGATGGCAGCAGGCTCTGTTGGTGCAAAACCTTGTGAAGTGGGACTCTGGGCCACACCATAGTTTGCAGGGATGAGTAATGTTAGTGGGGCAATCTAAGAGGAGAAATAGGTAAAAGTCAGTGGATATGGGGCTTTCTGAGAGTCAAAACATTTCAGATCTCAACCCAAAGTACCGAGGACGGGGGCCCAGGTTCACCCTATCCAGCTGTATTTTTAATAAAATGTCTCACTGCTCTGTGTCTTCCTTACAGCCTGTGAAAACAATTCAAACTCTAGGTCTAGGGCAACTCATCTAGACCTCTCCCTGTTGACTTCAGCAGGAACTTAGACCAGACGTCACTTCAAAGTTAATGACCTGAGTTAGTGGATAAACCTAAGCTGAGAGCTTGATATTACCACCACAGCAAATAGCACTCTTAAACAAATGTCCCTGTAGCACATTGAACATGATGTCTGCCAGTGCTGGTCTGTGGGAAGCTTCGAGGGAAGGAAGGATCACATGGTCTCCATGGCCAGGCAGCTGCAGGGTCTCTCTGATTAAATGGGTGGTGATACCCAAAATTCACCACCATGGAGGGAGTGAATTCTTGATTTTGCAAGCTCCCCACCACCAGCTTGATTGGAAACGTCCAGAGATGAGTGTGACCATGTTGATGGTCAGCTTGCAAACTTGCAAGACAAGACCTTAGCACCGAACTTTCTTTGAGGAACAGAGCAGCCCCCTCTGAAATCACACACTTGACTTCAATAATACAAATGTGGTTTTATTTTCCCACCTACCTTTTTGTCCCATTGAAAACATAGAAGACATGGTGCTCAAATGGTATTTCATCTGTCCTCCTCTTCTTCCTGTTTCTCCCTTCAAGACCTGCCCTGATTACATGCTACTCTCTCCTCGAGCTTTTCAAGGGAACATCTCCTCTAGCAATCTGCTTCTACCAAAGATACTGGGCACCTAAAAGACACATAGCAGGAACTTTGTAGAATCACAGAATCATGAAATGAATGATAGGGGTTGGAAAAGACCTCTGAAGATCATCGAGTCCAACCCCCCTGCCAGCATAGGAACACCCAGGGTAGGCCGCACGGGAACAGATCCAGGCAGATCTTAAAAGTCTCCAGAGGAGGAGACTCCACAACCTCTCTGGGCAGCCTGTTCCAGGCTCCGTCACTTTCACAGTGAAGAAGTTTTTCCTCACGCTGAGGTGGAACTTCTTGTGTTTCACTTTGCTACCATTGCCTCTTGTCCTATCACAGGGAACAACTGACACCCACCCGTCAGATATTTGTAAACATTAATAAGATCCCCTCTCAGGCTTCTCTTTTCCAGGCTAAACAACCTCAGGTCTCTCAGCCTTTCCTCATGAGATGTTCCACTACCTTCATCATCTTTGTAGCTCTCTTTTGGACTCTGTCCAGTATTTCCCCATCCTTCTTGAACTGGGGAGAACAGAACGGAACACAATACTCCAGATGTGGTCTCACTAGTGAAGAGTAGAGGGGGAGGAGAACCTCCCTTGACCTGATGGACACTCTCCTTTATGCACCCCAGGATACCATTGGCCTTCTTGGCCACAAGGGTACATTGCTGTCCTATGGATTGTTTATTGTCCACCAGGACACCAACATCTTTCTCCATGAAGCTGCTTTCCAGTGGATCTACCCCTAACCTGTACTTGTACATGGCATTTTTCCTCCCCAGGTGCAGGACTGTACACCTGTTGAACTTCGTTAGGTTTGCCTTTGCCCAGCTCTCCAGCCCATCCAGACCTCTCTGGATGGCAGCACAGCCTTCTGGTGTGTCAGCCACTCCTCACAGTTTAGTATCATCAGCAAACTTACTGTCCCTTCATAGAGGTTATTGATGAAGATGTTGAATAAGACCAGAGCCAGAACTGCCCCATGGAAACTTTTGGTCCTTAATTCAAAATTCACATTACTAAAATTCAGGCAGTTGCTGCTTACTCCTGGAAATACCCGACATTTGTAGGTATAATGCCACTAGCAAGGTGTGTGCCTGCCTTGCCTATTAGTGGGCTCTGCCTCTCTCTGTAGCACTAGTTCTTTACTCTTCTTTTAAGGCTTTTCCTTTTTCCTTTAAATATCCAATTTAGAAACAGGCATGAATCTTACCATGCAAGGCACATCAAGCTACAGAGCAGCATGAGCAGAGATTGAGGCACACTGTCTAGTTTGCCTGTCCACAGCCATGGTCCTTGCAAAAGCCTCAAGATGTATTTTGGCATTGCTCACTTCTCACGCAATACAGAGACAGTCATGGTGCTGTCAAATGCTTGGGGTTTGCTCCAGAAATGGATCTCCCATCAGTGCAAAGCACAGCGGTCATGACAACTCATGTCACAGGAGGCACTGAGCATCTGCCAGAAACAACAGGAGAGGACGGGGTCATGCATGGAGGCAACCCTGCAGCAGGAGATGCTGCCTGCTGCTCCAGCAACCCATGGCCATCTCACACTCATATCTGAGGAGCTGCAAATGTGACTGATACTTATTTAAATGTGAGATTTTGCATCTAAGGAGCACCATTTGCTGCAGAACCTCCTTTCCATTTGCCACCTGGGGGGGTAAGTCAATCAGGATAGTTAAGGTTTTCAAAAGCAATAAAAGCCCTGCAGCTTTTTGGCAACATTGAGTCCCTTCTGCCTCTGCAATACTACTTCTGGACATGCACAATCTTCAGTTGAAAGCACTGCTCAACACTGGGCACCTTCAAAAGTTCACCCAGCAATCCCAAGCCAGTTCACCGCCCCATCACCCTACATTTAGATGAACCACTTTGCAAAATCTGGAAGCTGTTCCCTTGACCCATCAGATAAGGCTGCTATGGGAGCCAATTTCTCAGCAACACTCCTGGCCTGCAGCTGAAGCAATTCCTGCAGTAGCCCAGCCTGATAAAACTGCTGCTAGATTCCTCCCTTTTTGGCTTAAGGTTTAATTTGAGATCTAGTATCCCACTGTGTACTCCCCCAGACTTCCAAAATGTTCTTCTCTAAACAGCCTTCCCGTCTCGTGCTGCCAGGCTTTGCACATCTGGAGTCCAGACTTCATTGTCACTGACCCAGGACTCACCATAGTTCTCCTCCTCCAGCTCAAAATTAAACACATACAGTCGTCCTGATCTGAGAGCAACCCTTCTGCCAGGTGGTGTCAGCATCTCACAGTGCCAGGTCCAACAGCTCAAGTTTGTTTTTAAAACAAAACAGCCCCAACTCAAGGCATCCACAGCAAATTTCTGGGAACCCCAAAAAACCTTCACTGTGTCCTTAGTAATCACTATGGCCCCTCCACCCACATCAATCAGAGGATGAAATCAAGGAAAATCTATCATCAGGCCCCATATTTCTCTTCTAGGAGGAAAAAAACCTAAATAGCCTGTGGAAATGGACTATAAAGGTAGCCCCACAGAGGTATCAGCAGTCACTGCCTAAATCTCCACCGGTGGGAAGCTTCTGCAGGTGAATATGTTGATGGGTGTAATTTCTGTTCCCTGCCACATAAGCCCATTCACCATTTGGAATCACAGAGGGGTTAGGATCAGGCCACAGAGATCAGGCTGTCCCACGCCCTGCTTTATTTATTTCTGAGAAAGTTATCCATTTCCATGCCCTGCCTTGTGAAGAGTGTCCTCTGCCTTTATGTCACCCTGCCCAGAGCCATCACACAGACCTCTTGCAGCTGTAGACCCTTCTAATGGCACAGGACCACAGGAAAAAAACAAGATCTACATTATAGAACCACTTTGCGCTACCATAAAAACTTCCCCTGCTCCAAATCCTATGGTGTAACCAATTTTGAATTTTAGTGCAGCTTCTGGTGACTTTCAGGGTGCTACCAGGAATGTTCAGGAAAGTTTTGGCAAATAAACATCTTTTTTTTCACCTGACCAAGATGAATCCCTTTGCTTACGGAGTTTGTCTCTATCCAGGCACCCAGCTTACTCAGGCAAAGAAACTCTCCAGATGCAGTTCCTCCTGTTCCTGAGTAGAACATCCTCATCTTCTCCATCTTCTGCTCTGAACCACCAGGTGCAAATTAGCAGTAATGTTACCCCCAGGGAAGAGTCTGAAGGAAACTTAGACTGGACAAATGTTCTGCTCTCCAAAGACAGCAAGTGATATATATGCAAGAGCAGTGGGCGCTGTGAGAGGAGTAAGACTGCTAGCTAGGAACCCTTGGAGGAAAGGGTCAGGACAAGCTACTGTCAGCTTGATGCTATCAAGCAAAAGAGAGAAGCACAGGGAGCTCTGAATCCCTCCTTCAAAAACTCCATCCTCTAGCATCATCTAACCTGACCCTTGCTGTATTAAAAATATGATCATTTTAGCTTGTTACTTGAATACTAAGGTCCCATCTCTCGCTGGATTCTGTGATGGGTGGTATGTCCTGGGCATGCGTCTCTCCTCATTAGCAATAAATTGGAGTATCTCAGTGCATCTGATGTTGACAAGATGGGCTTTAACTTTGGAGAGCTCTTGGGTGACAAATGACAGCACTGAAAAATGAGATCTGCTGCTGGAACAGGCGCTTGTTCAACACTGACTCAGGAGAAGAAGATGCCACTTACTGAACCTCCAATACTTCTTCCTCAACAACCCAAAGCTCTTGGAGGTCTCCCATCTAAATGCTAACCAGGCTTCTTGCCGTGTGGCTTTTGAGACCTCACAAGAAGAGACACAGTATAAGGAAGATGCTGCACTACCTGGGGCAAACTGGGTGACAGTCAATTTATAGAAAGACCCTCCTGGATTTTTAATAGACCAGTAATTAAAGTTTTATTTGATCTTTCTTGCTTCAGATTTCACCAATGAGTGGGTTGGTGCATAAAACACGCAGGTTTGTTTGTGCGCCTTGGTGTCTTGAGTGGGACCCTTTGAGCGAGGGGGTCTGTGACCAGCAGGGAAATGAAAACAAGAAGGAGTTGGCTGGTGAAAGAAAAAGGTATTATTACCTTTACATATATTTTAGGGTGTCAGTTTTCTCCTTGTATCACCTCCCTGGATCTCTGTCTGCAATCTGCTCTCAGTGTATTTGTTCAGGCAAAAGTCTATGGTCAGAATATGGGATTTCAGCTGAGTTCCCCTTCAACGCACCCTGAAACACTCATTCAAAACAAATTATGCCAAAGAGAAATCCTACTTAAGAACTGTGTAAGAATTAGCATCTTGCAGGGACCCCTTTAACCCACCCCAGAACTACCAAAGACCCACATTGAGCTAAGGTTTTACGGTCCAGAGCCACAGGCACTATCATCAGCTGGGGAAACAGGAGACCCAGCCTTGATCCTGCCAGCGTCTGAGCAGCTTGGCCTCATCCAGCAAAGCACTCAAGTATGCAGCTTATGCTACAGCTTCACTGGCTCGACTGCCCTGGCTAAAGGGCCTCGGAGAAGAGAAAAATACCAGTTGGCTTCTGTTGTGCATCCATCTGTCTGTCTGTCACTGCCCTCTGCTGGGGAGCGCAGTGGCTTTGGGACCCTGCATGTCCAGCATGGTCACACAAGCCTGGGACACGAGTGACCTGAGGATCAGGCAGCGGTGCTGAGGATGGAGAGGGGAGGGTGGAAACCCCCACCTGCTTTAAGGCAGAATTTAGCTCCCTACCACACCACGCAGAGAAAATGAAACCCAACCTGGAGCAGTGAGCGATGCCAATGTCGATAATGGAACAGGCTGCCTGGGGAGGTTGTGGAGTCTCCTTCTATGGAGAGATTCAAAACCCACCTGAATGCGCTCCTGTGTGACCTAATCTAGGATCTAGGTGATCCTGCTCTGGCGGGGGGGGATGGACTAGATGATCTTTTGAGGTTCCTTCCCACCCCTAACATTCTGTGATTCCTCCACCCCAGTGCTCTGCTGGAGAAGATTTACAGCCATAGAAGTGTTTCACTCCATGCCTGCTTGTTTAGGTACCAAACACCTCCCCTCTCCCCAGGGCAAAGTAACCACCCTATGACCCAGGCAGAGGATGGCAACTGGGAGCTTTACTCTAATCCACTGTCTGTTGTCTGCAGACCCCTCCTGTCCCCTTCAGTGGCTTATTTGTACCAGAGACTGAGGAGCACAGCTCCAAGTGCACAGGGCACCAAAATTACATGGTGGCCATCACAGGTAGTTGTCACTTTCCTGTCTTGAGCAGCAGGGATCCATGGACCCCGCACTGGTACCTTATTCTGCTCCTTGTTCATGAGGGGTTTGGACATCAAGGAAGCAGATACTTGGGCAACTCTTGAATGCGAGGGTCTCTGCCTAAGCTCTAAGCACTAGAGAAGAGCTAAGGCTTGAAAGCGCTATTCAGATCTGCTCCAAAACTTATTAGCATAATTCTTTACATGCGTGGACTAGTGTCGTGATCCATACAAACATCCAACCTCCTCTCAAAGTTTGCTAAGTGCCTGGATTCAGCAATACTCTGCAGCCACACATTCCAGAAAATGATCGCACTTGCCATGAGCAAACTGTGTTCAGATGCCCCTTGTATGAAGAGTGTGACATAAAAAAAATACAATACAATCACATAAAACAGTGGGAGATCCTTACTTTGGAGAGCACAGGAACAGTCTCAGAAAGGAAATCCTTGATGCTGGGGCCAGGTCCTCAGCCTGGATTTTTCCCGAGCTTCTTGCTTCTCTAACCACATAGCCTGGAAAGCACTGTAATTGATAAAGAAGTGAAACCCACCATTTTTTAACTACTTACACCTCCTTTTCATCTGGAAGGAGTCTATTTCACCACTGATCTCCAGGATCTAAAGGCCACAGAATTGGGCAGGAACCAATGGAAAGTCTATCTGAGGGTGTGAAGGAAAAGAAACACATTCACACGGGGAAATCTGGCATCAGTAGAAGCAGCAAATGAGACAGAAAAAGGTTTCCTCTCTCACGGGGGTAACAGCACAAGAGCTATCCCATCAGCTTTTATGGACTACAGTCTTGCAGCCAAACTTGAAACCTCCTGGCTGCTGCAAAGGACTTTAATAAGATTCCCCCAGTAGATGCACTGAAGTAGCCTGTTTTGCACACTCCACTTGTCCCTTTTGATTTACATCCATCAAGCTTTGTCTGCTAGAAGAAAAACAGACTCAGTGGCAAGGTACTCAAGGAGAGTACAACTGTCAGCAGGATGGGCTTTGTGAAAGGGCTGTGGAGGACCAGCAGCACAAGTATAATCACAGCAGCGAGCACATGAGAGAACATCCAATCACTTCTGCTACGGAGCAGATGAAACATGCTAGACAACAGAGGGTGACACCGCCCAACCTAGAGATGAGGCTAGTTGTGTTTCCTGACCCTAACATGGCTCCCTTCTCACTGCTAGCAGGGAAGCCATCAAATCCATCAGTTCCTTCTGATGAGAATGAAACTCCTGCCTGCAAAGACTCCCTGTTGTAATTTCACGCATCATCTTTTCAAGCAAAATGAAAAATGCCACCGATCACGTTTCTTCATTCTTAAATTCACTCCTAAAATTGTATTTGCAAAAGCCAAAGTTAGAAGCTCTGTGAGCAGCAGGATTAAGCAAGCCTGGATTCCTACCAAGTATCACAGCCAGAGCTGTCTGGCTAAAACAGGGTAAGAAATGACCTACCTTTTTCCTCCTCTACCTGGGCACAGATTTTGACATTGTTTATAAACTTGTAATACTTCAACAACTCTCCCCATATGTCAAATCTATTTAAAACTGGCCATGAAGTATCTGGGGGACCAATGGGCAGAGATCACACTACATAATCTTTATTTCTTTGGTAAACCTAAAGAAAAAAGAAATACTTGTCATGCAATGTACCAAGAACCTGTTGAAGAACGAAGTGAAAGCCAGATGCAGGCTAGAGCAGAGGCAACACACTGAGTGGCAGCCATGTCCCCTTTCCTGATCTGCCTCCCACCACACAACAAAAAGCAAACTGCTCTCATATTGGAACTGAGATCCAACCTAAAGGGCTCACAGAGATCATGGTCTACATTTAGTCTGTATGTGAGGCTAAACTACAGCAGTTGCTGCATCACCCGATGACCCATCTCTAGCCAAGAAGGGGGACTGGGAAAGGGAGAGCAGGGTGAAATGAAAATGGATTTAGTGAAGCAGCAAAACTAATACCAGTATAAAGTAAATAAAGTTATACATAGCCCAGCAAACATATGGTGGTCACATTAAACAGGAAGGCAGTCCTCAGGAAGAGGAGCAGGGTTAGGAACAGCCTGAGTAGGAGACCCCCATCCTCAGTAAACTTCCTAGTTTATACTGAGCATGACATTTCTGGCCTGGGATACACCTGTAGCCAGCTCAGGCCAGCTGCCCTGGCTGACTCCAAAGTGCCAATGGCCTGCAGACCATGGATGGCCATGATCCTGTCCCAGCAAAACCAGGACAATCATGCAAAAGCAAAATTTGATGCGCTAAAAGATCCATCAATTTAAAACTTTCCCTAGTGCTCTTCAAAGGCAGTTGGAGGTATTTCATGATTCTCTTATGAGAACCCCCTGCCAGACCTGCAGATCCTCCTGCAGAGATGTCTGTACATGTACACTGGGCCCCAACACCCAGTTGCCTCCTTGTTTCTGTGTAAGAAAAGACCTGCATGTCCTCTCTCCTTCCAGAGAGCTGGTAATACAAGGGATCACTGCAGGCTTTGGGTGATATCACAGGCGTGGGGGTTTGGCTGCAGAGGTAACCCTGGGCCACGGACAGCATGTTACACCTCTCCTGTGGTGTTCCTAATCCTCTCTTTCATGTAGCCCTTTGATGAGATGATGAATTGACCATCATTTAGTTCTTGCCTAACAATCAATGCAGACAGAAAGAAAAATCAGAGCCAGAGTAAAACCACTCCAGGTGTATTTGCTTAATTCCTGCAGTTTGCAGCAGCATTCCAAGCACCACTGGTTAAGAAATGATATGTTTTCAGCTTACACTTTTTTATGGCAGCTTTACACTGGGAAACATCTCTGTCAAACAATCGAAAGCTGCCCAGGAATGTATTTCATTTGGATGTTGATGATTGCCAGCTGCTGGGTCAAACATCAGGATCTCTTCACAGGTACATCAGGCAGTTGTACTACCAGGTGTGATCATTTTATGGCAACTCTTTCATGGACTGCAAGACAAATGACAGCAAAGCTCTAATCTGGGAAGCACTGCTTGGAAGGAGAGCAGTAGGATTCTCCCTGTCTGGCCCACATATGTTCAGGAATAATCTTAGGGTGAAAAAGGGTGAGACCATCAAGCAAGGTCAGTTGGAACACAGATCCAAAAGATGGCATTCATTGCATTGCCCTAACTCACCGCAGCCAGCAAACCTGTCCAGAATGGGGGAGGTGACTTAATTGTCACATATGTTGGATCAAGGACAGGCTACATCCCCTAATAAGAGTCACAACAGGCTCTTGAGACTAGCTAAGGGAAAATAATACAGGGTCATGCTTGCAAGTGTATCCCAAAACAAGAACAGGAGTGGTGTCCACACAATCCCTTTATAGCCAAGGACTGGGCTGAGGGTCAGAGATAAGCAGAGCTTGGGAAAAACACTTGAAGTTTCCAGGCCATTAGTTTAACCAGTTATGCTTTTCTTTTTCTCTCTTCACGGACAGCAATGATCAGAAAACTTGGAGTAGAATGAAAGCAGAGGTCCTTCAAACACAAGGAAGGATTCTCCAGGGACATCAGACAATGCAGAAGTGGCTTCAGTTGGTACCGATGGGTGATCTCACACCCTGCTGTGGCATCAAAGACCCCCCCCATCTCGCTTCATGTGTAATGATGTGTACAGACCAAAACACGTCCTCTGCGTCACCCCACCTCATCTGTGATGCAGGTTTCACAGGGTAGCTCTTCCAGTTGCCAGCAGCACTGCAGGTGTGAGGAGCAGCTGAAGCAAAATGCCAGCTGAGAGTGCAATGAGCCATGGAGCAAATCCTCCCTGGACAGGCTGCAGGCAGGATTTGGCGGGGAAGTGTTTTACAGTGTCAGGGTCCATCACCACTCTCTGCTCCAGCTGGCTTCTGCAGCTTTCACACATTATTTTCACAGGAGGAGAGAGAAACTAAAGGGAAGTGCATAGAGCCAGTTTCCTGCAGTTTTTGAGCCTCCCCTTTATTTGTGCACAATGTGGAACATCTTTCATTCCCAGATCCCCTCTCCTAAGCTGACATTCCCAATCACTACTCAAGAAGAGAGTTAAGTTCAAGCCCTGCTGCTCAAACATACCTGAAGACACATCTCCAACTGCATAAACTCTGCCAGCTGATAAAAGTGTACAATCTTAGACTGATTTAAGGTGCTTTTTTTCCAAGAGATACTCTGACTTTGGCTGTGGTGGGTTTCACCACACAGCTCCTTCTGAATCAAAAACTTGCAATTACCTCTCCTCTGCCGCCAGCATCAACTTCAGCTACAGGAGAAAGTCTGTCCCCAGTTTTACAGCTGGTCTTTGCTTTGCTTTTTCACATGTCCTGTAAGATGAGCTAAAAATGCTTCAGGAGGAAGGGTGAGTAACCACAACTCCAGCATCAGTGTCTAATATCATGTGCATTGAGCTGAAAGAGCAGAGAGGCTGGAAAGAACACTCCCTTCCTCCCTCTGGGGCAGCTAAATCCATCCCCTGCCCATGGTGGGATCAGCTGCAGCTGAAACAGTCCTGGCTGGAGCTCATCCAATGCAGTCTTCAAACTTTCCGGTGCTGGAAGACCTCCCGGCGCAATCCATGCCAGTGCTTCTCTAATCTTATGTTAGAAAAAAAAAAATCTTCTTGCTGAACCTAAACTTCCCAGGATGCTATTTGTGTCCGTAACAACTTGTCCTTTCTCCAGTATGATCTCTGCATTACCAAATACAGAAGGGTTTGGGTGAATTCAGCAGGCAAACACACAGTGCCTTCACCTTGGTGCCAATGAATCCCTAACAAGTGAGAAGGTTCACCCCAAAAGTGACATACCTGCTGTGTTTCTGCATGGCACCTCTCCTCCTACAGCACTATGCCTGCAAGGAGCTACCACATGTTGAAGTATTTTACTACTCTAAGTCATCTCCTTGCAAACTTGGTCCAAAGCCTGTTGAAGTCAATGAGCCCCTGCATTTTAGTGGGCTTTGTATGAGATCCTAAATGACCTCTGTGGCAACTTTACAGCGGAGAACTAGGAAACACTATCTATTTCAAGTCTTCTCTTGAAGAGCACTCACCATGAGTATGCAACACAAGACACATCCGTGACAGATCAAAGACTGACTGCAAATTCATGGGCTCAGATTGTTCCCAGGGCTCGGTCTTCATCCCCATTTGCCTGTAGCATCAGCAATCTGCTGAAAACACCTCACACAAAGATGCATCAGCACTGAGATGAGCTGCAACATTAGCCACCAAATGAGTTCTGGCTCATCAGTTACATGGTCCAAAGCAAGGAACAAGCTTGAGCATGATTCTTGGTGTCCTGGGTTGAAGCCAGGGCTGATGAAGATTTTACACACGACTGTTTTTCTGCCCAGACTTTCC
This sequence comes from Megaceryle torquata, assembly GCA_024611175.1. Taxonomy (NCBI): domain Eukaryota; kingdom Metazoa; phylum Chordata; class Aves; order Coraciiformes; family Cerylidae; genus Megaceryle; species Megaceryle torquata. The sequence goes on along the minus strand of JANIJG010000412.1, from coordinate 17,480 downwards.
CACACAGATACATCTCAGCTTTTCACAGATCCAGAAGATTCCTGCTACCTACAAACCTCTGGGAATCAAGAGTAACAACCCGTACACTTGTGGAGCCTGAAGCAGGAGGCATCAGTAATCCTGCACGAGCACTCTCATGTCCAGAGATGTGAAGATGCATCATAAAATCTGTCTCAAGTGCCTTCTCCCACTTTCTTATAACAGAAGGGTATCTTCACAAGATACCAAATCCCAGTGCTCTATGAATCCTAGGAGGACAGATCATCTGAGCAGCCCATGGTTCTGCATCCAGCTGTAGCCAAGGCTTCAGGTCAGCAGTCAAGGGGCTTAAATCCCTCCCGAGGTAAATTCTGCAGGGCTCACGGGTGCAAACACTGAGCCAAGAGCCCATTCCTGAGCCCACAGAAGTGGAGTGGACCCATGCTGAGCTGCAGCTGGGACATCTGCCTCGCAGAAAGGCCCTGCATAATGGTAGAGAGGCAGCTCAATACCTCAGCATCTCCAGTGCTCTGTGCATTGGTGCTTCACACCACAGTTTCCAGAGTAGGGGAAGAGGCCCAAACTTACAGAAGGAAGCAAGGATTCTCCTTCATGCGTGGGGAAGGACCACCATCTGGCTGATGAGGACCATGAGATGGTTCTTCAGAAGCTGCTTGAAGCAGGCTCAGGGTGGTAGGTGGCAGAGACCTTTACTATTATCTCCAAAATACTGTGTCTGATCCTCAAAGATTCAGGGTTTCTGGTAAAGGCATTGGCATTTTTTTGACTATTCAGAAGAGGTCTGATGAGTTCCTGCCTTGGCAGGCAAGCTCCACACTTCTGTGTTCACCAACCTCAAACACAAAGCAAGTTTTTCCCTCTGCACTGCTAGCATGTAGATTAGAAGTGTCACAGGGGAGCTGGGACTTTCCCAGTCTGTGCAACCAGCAAACACCTCCCGACCCACCCCTTCCAGGCCCCAGGATTCTGGACTGGGCTGAGGGAGTAGGAAAAACTCCTTTGCTCCAATGCTCTTAAACACGAGAGCAGAGGGAGAATACAAAATGCAGACATCCTAAATCACTAAGTGGTCTCACCAACTCATTTTCCATGCATTCACCAAAGGAAAAAAAAAAAAATAAAGGAACAAACCCAATTACCTCTAAGCCAGAGTCTGAAAACTCAAAATTATTTTTTCTCCAGGTGCAGACAGTAGAACTGGTGCTGTATTCCAGTGACCTGAGAGCCATCAGCACTGAAGGCGAGTGTGATGCTCTGCCTGGAGGACACACATTTGTGTCTGTGAGGATAAGAAGTGAGGACAGACACACAGAGTAGAATTGGGACATAAGTTGTCCTCTCTCCAACCCACATAGCATGTCCCACCTCTTCAGATGGCTTTGCTACAGCAGTGTCCTTGGTCTTCACCTTGCTTGTTCTCAGAACGTGCTCCACACCAACAACCACCACTCACATTAATACTTCTGTGGAAAAAGGGGCTTATCACCAGATGAGCTACCAAACATCACACACAAACTCACTACAAGACAGGGAGAAAGCCCTGTTACCCCATCCCTTAGTTGTCGCTTTGCATCCCTCCTACCTCAGAGCTCTAGGAACACCTTGCAACCTCCCTGCACTCTTGGCTCTTCTTTAGACAGCCAGTTTAGGCTGATTTGTCCCAGGCAAGGGACACACAGGTGCAGAGTTGGACACCTAGGTCCTTTGGCAGCTCTCAGATACCCTCGCCTGGGTCCAGCTCTCAGATCATTGGTGAAAACTCCTGATCGAGGAAAGGGAATTTAGAAATAATTAGATAAAGGTTTTGCTACCTTTACATCTATACAGATGAAAAACTGAACTTACAGTCCAAGAACACATCCGATGGGAAAAAAAAAAACCAAAACCAAAACCCACTTGGCTCCTCTGGGAGAGTACGAGGCCTGGGTGTAGGTTAGTATTTTCCACCTTGGGTTGCTTCTTTTGCTGCACTGTAGTTAGACCAACAGCTGACTGCATTTGCTACTCAGCCATGGGATAAAGTCCTTATCTTGAGCTCCACTTGTGTATTGAGCAAGGAAAACAGTTCATTCCTATGGCCTTCACTTCAGGCTTGCCTTCCAGCACCCAGCCCACACGTGTTGCATCAGTGGTTAAGGATTTTTCTTGATCCTTCAAAAGGGGGCATTGCAGCTGGAGGAGAAACTCAGCCACCATCTGTGCACATCCTGGGCTAAGCAGCACAATTCACACTAAATCACTAGATGGGGCTACGTGCCCACTTCTCATTTCCAGTCCTCCTGCAAAGATGAAATGCCTCGCTGGGGCTCAAGTGGAAGAGAATCGCACACTGCAGATGCTGGCCACTGCATTTGCTTTTATACCACAGCATAAAATTCCCCATTTCTTACCTGTGAACCTCCAGGTCAGCTGTTGGGCATCTCTTTTGGTAGCCAGGTAGTTAAAATAATTCAAATTTCTAATGCAGCTTGATCCTGGGCTGTTATAAGCAATGGCTGGGACTGTCCCTTTGCAACAGCAGGTTCCAGCCCAAGACACCCCCAGGTGTCTCCCCAAGCTACAGAACTACAATGCATCCACTTCTGAACAGCAGCAAAACCCAGGGACAAGCTGGCATGAGTTGCTGGATGGTGACACGAGGGATAGCCCACTCAAGAGGAAAAGCTGGCTTAGAAATCAGGCCAAATAAAACCAGAGGTGCGAAATGGTAACAGACTTCAGACTCTTGTGACCACACAGAGGAAAACTCCTTGGGGTTTTGAGCTAAGATATGATCTGTCCTGATTAACTGCCTCCATAAACAGGCAAGAACTTGCTTAAAAATAACCCCAGACCTTTCCATACAACCATAACTGAAAACCCTTCTGGTAATACTCAACTGCTAGAACAAACCCTTCCTTCATTTTGAAGATTTTGCATTAAAAAAAAAAAGCATGATACAACCAGCTACAATAACCTGCAAGCTTCTTTCCCCAACAGAGCAGCACAGAGGGATCATGAAACTTCCCTGGACACATGTCCTGATCTTTTACTGCAAGTACAGCAACAGCAAGCACTGAAAATCAATCAAACCAGCTGCTTCTCATGAGCATCTGCTCTCCTCAGCATAAAGGTGAAGTTGGCCAAAAGTTTTTGTTGAAATATCTCGTGGTCACTTATGTTACAGCAGCATGAGAGGCCCAGGCACGCAGTGCTACCCTGGCACTGGGAGATCTTGGCAGCCACTGTCTTGTTGCAGAGGCAATCCTAAGGCTGCACTTGGACATTCAAGTCCTGGTTTCATTCCCCTCCAGGCATGCTTGTCCCAAACCTCTTCCCCACCATATCTTCTGTTGTGTTGTGTCCGTGTCTCTCCCCCCTCCCCCCAGGTCCTTTTCAGGTTTCTCTGTTGCAGCCTCTTAACTCCACAGCAAACACTTTCACATCCCTTGGGCACAAACCACTTTCACCTGAACTTCTCCAGCTTGTCACCCTCAACTGCAGCCCAGTGCAGTGCACAGGAGTATGCAAAGTGGCAGAGAAAGGAGAAAGGACTAAAACAGCATAAAAAAAAAAAAGAAACAAAAAAAAAAACCCCCCAAAGTAAAGAGGGAGAACCAAAAGGGGTACAAGGGAAAAACAAAACACATAGAATCACAAAATGGTTTGGGTTGAAAGGGACCATAATGATGATCTAGTTCCAACCCCCCCTGCCATGGGCAGAGACACCTCCCCCTACATCAGGTTGCTCAAAGCCCCATCTAACTCGGCCTCAAACACTTCCAGGGATGGAGCATCCACAAATTCTCTGGTGTCTCACCACCCTCACATGAAGGGGTCCTTACATGTAATCTCAATCTACTATCTTTCAGTTGAAAGCCATTACCCTTTGACAAGCAACAATCCAGCTCTTGAAAAAAAGCTCCTTCACAGCTTCTCTATCTGCTCCAAGAGATCCTCACATCCTCTCAACCTTATTTTCCCCACCATCTCAGGTTGAGTTTACTCCACTAGCTTGTGAAAAATGTGCTTTTAAGCTGAGATCAGGTAGGTAACAGGCTGGAGAAAGAGGGAAATTTGCAAGAAACCTCATTTCTACTTCCTTCTCTGGACTCACTTACATACTAAAGGCCCAAGCTGGTGCTCAAGACCTCTTTGAGCTACAGAATTATTTTCACTACATCAGGTAAGCAAAGACCACTGAGAAGGAAGAATGTGATGCTTCACACTGCAGTGCCTGCTTGTATTTCTAGTTTACCTTTGTCAGAAAAATAGAAAATAAAAAACATTTCTTTCTCTGCGACTTGCCCATCACATCCCTGTTGACCTTTGACAGCCCCTTCCAACAAACAGCTCCAGTGCCTGGCTGCTGCTAAAGCCATCCCATGCAACTGGAAGTGCATCATTCCAAAGGCCAGGGCTCCTTCGCTGCTCACAGGGAGGGAGCTGGAATGGCTGCACTGAACAAGAAAGCTTTGTTCTCCTCCAAGGCATATGTAGGAGCTTGGAAACAAGTTGGTTTTGGCCCGAGCACAAGAGAGACAAGCTGTGAAAACAAATGACCAGGCAGATGACCCTGAGGGGAGGTAAGCCACCTACGTTCAGCCCTGTTCCACCCTCCGCGCATGAGCAGCTCTAATTCCAGTTGACAGACTGGAAAATGCAAGTGTTAACAGGTATGACAATTTCAATCAAGGTGCAATCATGGGGTTGGATTTTCTTTGTTAAAGCACAAAGAGGTGATGCACAAGTGTTTGGACAAGAAGAAAAGGGCAAATCAGCTGGAACAGGCAGGTAGCAGAACAGATTACCAAAATCTATGGGCCCTGCCTCTCTGGCCCCTGCCTGAAAACCCAGTTCTGGTAACTCCTGGCCTTCTATATCAACATAGACCACAGAGGTGGTTGTAGCAGTTACTGAATACCTGCTTCCTGCCTTAACTATCAGAGCTGTTACTGATGGTGTCATGACCTTGTGAGAGTCAGTCGTGTGATAGTTTTAAACTTCAGCTTGTAAGGAACACATACTAGGTCACCACCAAAAGATCTCTTTGTCGTACGCTTTGAGGAAGGCATCTTATCATGTTATTTTTAATTAAAATGAGGCTTGTTGTTGCTTTTAGCACACAGGTGCAGTAAGCTTTATACAGAGAGGAGCAAGGAATAAAGGTAGAGTTTGAGCAGAAGGATTCCCTCACGAGTCCATCACCAGCAATCCACAGACCAGCACAGAGCTGTGAGCCACTGCGGGAACAGTGGGGAAGGTGATATTTGTATAAAATATGGGAAGTTTTGGGTTGAAGGCACTCACCTTGTGACACACATCAGCTGGGGACGCTCTGACACACAGACACTCAATACCCAACTTTGTGACCCACACCACTGGTGGGCACATGGGTGGGTGCTTCAATCCCTGCTCACAGAATTGTTTTAGGGAAAGTAATGAAAATAGCCACAGAGGCTGAGAACACAGGGGACTCTGCTTGTAGAAAGAAAAGCTTTTTTTGTGTGCATCTGAAAGACCATTAGATGTACAGGGAGTTTTAGGTGGGGTGTGACAAAGCCCCACAGGAACTCTGAGTGGGTCGCTTACCTTCTAACACCTTGTGAGATAAGGCTGATGCTGAACTGCTCACACCTGCTGTGACCAGGACATGCCTACAGTTGTCTACAAAGCTCCTAGAGCTTCAGGAACTTTCAGGTCAAGACCTGTGCTACAGCAAGAAGGTAAATATTTCCAGCATTAGGTGGCTGCAGAACAAAGGGGTTGTGTTTCTTAGCAGGGCTCACACCCCTTTACCCTTCCATTCCTATTTGGATCTGGTCATATGTCATTCCAGGCAATGGTTTCTTCAGCAATGCCTAGCTTATCATCTGCAGCATTTTAAAATATCATCATATTCTCCAGTTTTGCTGGAGTTGGTAACTATCTCAACCCCATCAAGCAGGATTTTGCTGGGCTTTGTGTTTTTAAAACACAGGCAAGGTTGTTTTTTCCTGGAAAACAGAGTCTTCATTTTAGATGACAGCAACAAATGCTAGTTTGTCAGCACATATATCCTGCATTTATTGAGCAATAAAAGGGCTGTGTGGAATACCATCACCTTAATTCAAAATTAGCAAAGGCGAGAGCCTTTCCCAGGCAACAGAAATTTCAGAGGGCTAGATCCAGGTGCTGGTAACATCAAGTACTTGTGCAAAACCTTGCTGCTGGCAGGCTGGAGGAAGTCACAGCATCACATCTGTGCTGGTCTTAACAGAGGCGCTTGAGCTCTTCCTTCATCTGCCCTTGGCAAGAGGCAGAGGCACCACACTCACTCTAGGCAGCTGTCTCCTCTGATCCCCTCCCAGCTCCTGCTGGAGTTCCAACTGCAGCACGAGAGCTGAAGCTATCAGCACACATTCATCCGCTGAAGGGGCTGAGCTGCTCTCCAGTTCCTTACCAGCATTTCAACAGATGACCCTACAAACTGAAGATCCAGTTCCAATGTCAGCTGGTCACAGACCGCAACTGCCCTTCTCAGCACTTTCCCACTCCACAGCCAAGCAATGCTCTCTATCTCCTCATGTGACATTGGAACGTGTTTGTGGTGGTTTAACAAAGGAATTATACTTTCCAAGGTGACATCGGTTTGTCTCCAGCCGAAGATAAACCAGCTGGGTGCAGGACTCCCATAAACACTTGAAAAACAGCACCATCATTCCCACTTAGCAATTCAAAGTTCCCATTTGTTTAAACAAACAGGACCTAGTCAAAATAAGTACTGCTTCATCTTTCTTGCTATTCCTTAAGTGGCCATACAAATCTGAACATATTAAAAGAAAACACAGAAAAAGCTTCATAAATTACCTAAATCTTCAAAATAGTTTCAGGATTTTCTAATCCTAACAGAATTTCTATTTATCTCACCTGAAGACTAAAGCATAATAGATAACAGAAGCACTTTGCAAAGGCTCTGAACTCAAGGCAATTGAGGTTGCATCTATGCTCCCTGCACAGGAACCACAGAAAAAAAACCAGCATCAGGTCAAACCCACACGTAGCTGCAATAGTTCCTACGCAGACAGCAGAGTTAGAGAAATTCTGACATGGAACACAATGGCTTCATCACAGCTCCCAAATTCTTAGACTTCTAAAATCAACACCATTCAGCCTTATCTACAAGTGATGATGCAGATTCAGTGCACAGCATAAGATCTGGGACACAGCACCACAGATGCAGAGAGCTTTTGTTCTTCTCTCACCTAGGGCAAGGCTGAAGCACAGACCAGAAGCTGCAGTCTGACTCCACTGCTGAAGGACACATACCCTTGAATTTGAGGCCAGTGCTATAACCCAGTCTGAAATATTCTCATCCATATTAACTTCGAAATCCTGGAAGCCCACGTTATGGTCAGTGTTGAGATGGAGTCTCCCTTCCAGGAACCAAAGAGATACAACTCCACTGACAGGTATTAAAAAAGCATAAATGAAAGGAGAAAGAATTAATACCAGCCACTAACTCCCCTCTTGAGGGGTGCCTGGGATTGCATCAAGCCTTTCTATTGGGCCAGTAAGACAAGTCAAATCCTTAATAAAGGAGGCAGAACAAATAGCAAACTGAGAGACGAGTACGTAAGTAGAAAGTGGTTTCATCAGTTTATTGCTTTTTGCAACCTGAACTTTGCTGCCGTTTCAGGGATGGTGGGGTCTGTGCAGGCAGATTCAATGCAGTACACACTGCCACGGACAACAGGGGTTTATCACAAGCCATAAAACTGGTGGGAAAACAATCTAATCCTACATCAACACAATCTGAGAATTTGACAGTAAATACAGCATCTCCAAAAGGCTACTGGCATTTACATGAATCAACTGATTAGTTTTATTTACTGAATAAAGCAAACTGGTGAGGGACCAAGTGCTCTGAAGCATGTACTTCTGGTGTATTCAGGATGTCCTCCCAACGCACACGCTCTGAAATCTTCCAGAATTTCACTAATACCAAATGAAATTAAGTTACTTTGCTTCCAGTTAAAATACCAGGAGAAAATAATTAGCACATTTTAATATATTAACTAAAAGACTATCTATATAAAGCTCTTCACACATGAAATATTTTTAAATTAAACAATATAATTATTATACTTACAAGACATCGACTAGAAATTTATTGCTAGTACAAAAACTAATGTGTTTTATGAAGAGGAAGTTAGATTAGTATTATTGCTATAATCAAACAGTGCCAGAGACAAGTATCTGATTTTCAAAGTTTGCTCACCACCCACAGCTGGCTTTCAAGGACATGTAGGTACATGGGACTTAGGGAATATGAGGACCACAGCTTTCTTCAGAGTTATACTTTATGATCTGATGTCATTTTATTGATTCTTGCCGTTACACTAAAAGGCAATCTGCTGCTCCTGCATTCTAAAGTTAGCATTCACTAGGTGGTCTTGCCACAGGAAAAAAAAAATTCAGGGGGGAAAAAAAAAAAAAAATCCCCAAAACAACAAAACTCAACCACCCTAATATTGATTTCCTGCATTAGTCTTTTGAAAAGTTTAAACTACAACTACATCTTCACCCATAACAAATAAAAACAACAGTGGGAATGATCACCATGTGGAGGGTCCGTGACTATGAACAACACTTCCAGGCCAACGTTTCATCAGTTTGCTAACAAGCTTTCATTCCCAAAGAAGGCATTTTTCACATACTGTAGGTTGAGTAACAACACTACTCAGTGCAAACACAGTCATACAGACTACTGTGCTAGGAGCAAAACAAAAGTGAACATCAAAACCTGCTTACAGATCTGCACAGTCCAGTTTCTTTGCAATGCACAAATTTCCAGTCACAAGAACATAAAAACCCCTCTAGATGTAAGCAAGCTGTTTTCAGCAGTTATCTAGCTCACTACTAGGTCATCCTACTTTCTTGAAGTAATTTTCTTTTTAACTTATACACTCTCAACCAATTGCTGACTTAAAAGCTGATCCAGTAAAACCAACAATACTACCTCTCCTTTCAATTAAACAGTCAACACTAGAGTTCATACAGGTTATCAGGATTGTAAACTGTTAAGATTATGATAGCAGTAATTAATTACTTAAGGATCATCAAGTAAACTAATAGAAATTTTAACCTAGTCATCGATTCTATTATTGCTAAATGGAAGATTCATACAAACCAGTGTTTTATAGAACCAGCAGTTCTCAAGTCACTCAAAAAAATACTAATGCAAAATCTACCCTTTTATTTATGCCACTACTTTAATTTGGGTAGCTGTACCCTCCTGCAAATCAACTAGTTAAGAGACATTTATCTGGGTCTTAAGGAATGGAAATGACAAATGATCTGGTTGAGGTGAAAGCCTCCTACTGACTAAATCCTCTTACAGTGTGCTCTGGACCCAAACACACCTCATGATAAAGCAGGATTATAACCCAATACATTAATGCATTGATGATTTTAATATTCATCATGAACGCCAAAGTACTTACTATTCAAGTTGCTGCCACAAGAGTTCCTTTTCCTTCACCTCTTCCACTCCTGCATTCCTCCTCCACCCCCAAAAATATAAGCACAAAAAACAAAGGAATATTTATATTTGAGGGGGAAACAACACTCAAGTTGTAAGAAATGAAAGACTTGAGAAGCATACGCCTTTCTTTTCATGGCGTGCATGAAAAGGAGTCATACACCAAGAACTGGATTGACAGAGACAGTAGTTCAGTGGAAAACAGCTCGTATGCTGTTGGACAACTCGGGCTGGCGTTGTGCGTACCAGATACACGTGAAAACAAAACCTTTGCTTTTCTTCAGACAACTTAAAACACGAAAGGTTTTAAATGGATCTTTCAACTCCCAATTTGTATTCACGTAATTATTCACAAAAATGTGCAAAGTAACATCTGACATCAAAATAAATTTAAAAGTCCAACAAATTGAACTTAACATTAAAGGCAGCAGAGATTCCACCTTCATTTTATACACATTTTAAAGAACTTAAGACAGTGAAAAGGTTGTTCCAGCTGCACCTCTGGAAACTGAACAAATCCAAACCATGTTTCACTTTGATCCCTAGCTGTCTTTGCCGCAGAACTCACAAAGTATCCCACCGGTGAGGTCTTTGACAACCTTTTCTTTGATCAGTTTTTGCAGGAATTTTGTTTCACTTGTCACATTGTGCATAGTTTGTCCATTCATGGCAGCCATGCAGAGGTTGTTGTAATAGTGCAAAGGTGTGCTGGGCTGATCGAGGTCATATCCAAATCCTGCTAAGCTCACTTCGTCACATAAATGGGTGGCCAGAACAACGGCTGTGACCCCAATTGTAGGTACATTCTAAAAAAGAAAAAAAAGGGGGGGGGAAGAAGCTGCTGAATTCAAACTTGTTCTCCTTTGCCAGTTTTTATAAACAATTCAATTTAAAAATTTTTAATGGCTTTGTCTATTACCTCTTCTCACTTAAAACTGAAATCAATTAAGCAATCAAAACTAAAATCAATTACAACTAGAACTAAAAATCAATTTAATGATCAAGTAGAACTAAAAATTTCAGGGACAAATACAAACACAACTTGAGTATTTGCCTTTACCAAGACTTTGGGCTGTCAACACAATATTTTTTTTCTGCAAAGGCAATATGCCCTGTCGCTGTGATGTTAAACTACAGGTGAGCCCTCACTCAACTCCTGACATGCAGTGAAACCTGACATTTCTAGATATACACTTACTTCACTCTTGATATAACTAAGAGATACAGAGCTTGGTATGTTACGCTATTTTGACAGGTAAATGTGAGAAGATTCTTCAAACGCTTGTGCGATAACGCTACCATTAAATCCTTTCACCCAAAAAGTAAAAAGATGATGGTTATTCAGTACCTTTCATAGTTCAAGAGAACTAATGACATCACAAATAATTAAAACAACAAAAATGCAGCATATAATATTAAAGCGGGCAGTTCATCACTCCACGCTATTGGTGAAGCAAAGGACACAGAGTGGGGATAGACCCACCAATTGCTACTGAGCAACTGGCACACACAGCAATTCAGGGTGCTTTACACCGGCCCAGTTTTCATACCTTCTCTGCTTTCCTGCAGCTGGAGACATCTGGCTACAGCTGACTGCTGGTTTGACTTAACAGGGCTGCTCTTAACACACTTAACACACATCAAATGCACATTTTTTTAATATTTAACATTGGTCACAATGATATATGTGTGAACACAGTGTGCTGGAATGCACTGATGTCTCACTGCATCTGAATGCAGTGTAAAACAGGACATTTCACATCAGCATGCACAGGTGTAATACCTCATCTGAAAAGGTGAGCTGAAATCCTACTTTGATTCTACACAAGAAAATATAAGAGTCTCTTTAGAATGCATTCATTTCCCTGTTACTCTAAAGAGAATCTATACTTGAAGGAGAAGCACAAAACTTTTTTCCATTTCTTATATTACTTGATATTTTATAGTCTCCTTCTCCTAAAAGGAAACATCTTACCTTATCCCAACCCCAGAATTTTGATCGAGGCTCAGGGAACTGTAAAATGTCCAAAGCTATCTCTTTGATGATGACTGGATTCAGAATCCTAAACTGCTTTGATGTAAGAGGAATTTTCTCAGCAACCTCCTTCCAAAAGAAGAGTCGCACCCACAGAGGCTAAGAGAAAGAAAAACATAGTTCAGCAAAGGGAAGCTCTAAGACTGCAAAGCATATGGCAGTCAGTAGAGAAGTTACAGAATTCATCAGTGACTGAGAAATACAGGAGTTTATAGCTAAGGTGGTTCAGGAATACCAGCGCACAGCTCAAGTGACTGACCCAAAAGAAGAAAAATCTTCAGGGCACTTGCAATTGCAGAGGGAAAAGTTGTTTATTTTGAATATTTGACTGCATTTAGTGTTTAATCAGCCAACATATCTAGCAGCATTTCTAGGTTCTTTGGAGCTTCCCCAGCACAACTGAGCAAGCAGATGTATTTAAAGAAAGAGGAAAGGGAATCACTGTTTTCCACAAACATTAACCAGGAATTCTGAAGGAAGCACTGGATTTAAGAGTTTTGCCCAGGCTTTGAAGTGAACAGCTGTTGTTTGACAGCAACCACCTAGTGATAAAAATGTAACACTTCAGAAGAGGATTTACCCAAGATTCAACAAGATAGATTCTGATTTCATGCCACCCGCAGTCAGTTAGATGCACGGTAATGGAAAAAATGACACTAAATCAGTCTCATTTCACAAGTCCTTCTATATAATTGGTAATGCTCAGCAAATAATGAAATTGAGACAGCTGCAATATAGAGCTCTATTTAAACAGGCTTTAAGGTACAATTCTACAACAGCTTAAACTGATCGCATCTAGGTTGCTATGGTTCCATCTTCCCACCCGTGCTCTGAATCTGTTTACTGAAGTACCAATGCCCGCACAGGGAGCTGATCCAACTGAGAGCCTAGTGTTTGAAATAAGTATCTTTTCAGGTTGCAGAATCACAGAGTGGTTGAGGTTGGAAGGGAGCTCTGGAGGTCAAGTGGTCCAACCCCTCTGCTCAAGCAGGGCCACCTATGGCCAATTGTACAGGACTGTGTCCAGATGGCTTTTGAATATCTCCAAGGGTAGAGACTCCACAGCCTCCCTGGGCAACCCGTGACATTGCCTGGTCACCCTCACGGTGAGAAAGTGTTTCCTGTTGTTCAGAGGGACCCTCCTGTGTTTCAGGTTGTGCCCATTGCCTATGGTCCTCTCGCTGGGCACCAACAAAGAGAGCCTGGATCCATCCTCTTTGCACGCTCCCCTCAGGTATTTATATACATGTTGATAAGATTCCCCCCCAAGTCTTCTCCAGGCTGAACAGTCCTATCTCTCTCTGACTTTCCTCATGGGAGACATGTTCCAGTCTTCCTTAAAGTATCTTCATGGCCGTTCGCTGGACTCACTCCTGATTTGAGAATGAGCATACTGTTCCCCAAGCTGGCTCTCTGCACCAGCAAAAACACCAGAGCAAAGGAGGGAAAGACCAGATCTGCTCCTAAACCACGCAAAACAAGAAAAAGTACTCTTCCCATAAAGCACATGCTTCAATCTTGTAACTTGCTAAGAGAAGATGTTGCAGACACCAGAAGTCAATCACTCTTTCATCCCCCCAAAACAAATTTTTATGCAGAAAGCCATCCTTGTAGTAGTCATTCTTCAAGCCTCAACATGGAATAGCCAAATAGCTTGTAACACAAGCAAGTTACAGACTCAAGTTGGAAAGCTGCTGGTCAAAGTTACCACAGGGATGCAGGGAAGGTCCAACATTCGAGGAAGAACTAACATTGTGTTGTCCGTGGTAAAAAAACATCAGGGAGCAGAAGTTCTTAAATTTGCACAAATTCACAGATTCAGGAATATCTCCCCTCTGGAAAACTTACTCAGATTATTCAAAACAAGGCAATGTCCCTGCACACGTTCTCTGGACTAAAGCAGCAGTAGTAACGGTCAATATTAAATACATCTTGCAAATACTCTCATGTTGTTAACACCACAGGATTAAAAAGTAACTTGGAGTACATAAACCAGTATGTACCAAACTATTAAAATCTTGTCAAGCTTTCTTCTAAATCTCTCTCAATAATTTAGAGCATTTGTTTTCAATCTATGGTCAAAGAAACCTACCTACCATTTTTCACCTTGCAGAAATTACCTGCCTGCAAATTGAAAGAGGTGAAAACTACCAATTTATAGAGTTCAGAAACATGGAACCCTTCTATTGGTTCCTTAAGAATCTCTACACTCCTTTAAATACTCAGTGAGAAATACACAACCTTTTAATTTTGGAACCACAGACAAACATGGATGAAAAAACATGATGTTTCAATTGCACATGAACTGCGTGTATGGCTAACGTAGCAGCACAGACTTTGTCTCTTAAAAATGTTAAAATAATGGAGTGGCATCCAGAAATCTCATTTCAGGCTCTGCAGACTTGAACAAGTCACTTAAACTTCAGGTGAAATGAATTCCACTCTAGTTAATACTCGATATGTTATGTAGCTAAGTATAAAGCACAAACATCTGCAGAAAAAAAAACCCAACTTTTTCTGTCAGCACAGGGGCCCAGTATGAATGCTGATGTTAATGGTAACTAGGAGACAGAGCTAAAAACCCCACTAAGTTAAATGAAAGATAGGAAGTAACAGATCAGTCAGATTCTTAAGCATTACAGAAGAAAAACCAAAAAGAATCTCAGGTACATAACACTGCCAGATTACATACCAAGGTTTCATTTTTTACCATTGCTTCAAGCCAGTTGAAATCAACACTTTTAAACAAAACAGCCACGAACAAGCTCGCAGGAGGATACTCATGTTCCAAAAGGGGGGCTCCTTCTGGGTAAGTCATCCGTATGGTAGTTTTGTTGCCAACATGATCCGTGTATCCTTGAACAGGGGCATCATTTAATCTAACAAAACAGAACAATCACAGTGGAGAGAAACTGTATTTAATAAGCATGGGTCATGATGTCATTAAAACATCAGACACTAGGCAAAGAACTTGCATTCAACCCACAGGCCTGTAAGAGAGCACAGCGTTTTCTTGGTATCTCTGTGTTCCTCGCCTCACACACTCAGCCATCCCTTATCTTTCAGAGGAAGTGAATTCTGCTTCTGGATTAACTGGCACAAGTGCAAAACTTCAAACAGAAAACTTCAATAGAAAAGTAACTTCAAATGGCTTTGCAGAATTTCATATTCATTGCCTTGGGCCAACTCAGAGAGGCTTAAAAGAGGCAGGGAAAGAAAACACACAGGAAGTTGCCTCATTATACTTAGACATACATACAAGCACTACACACAGAAAGCATTCAAATCCCTTCAGTACAATGTAATACGTCCTGTGGGTTTCCTTTGTTCCAGCTCACCAGAAATTTCAGATGCGAGCACACTGCTGACAAGAACAGCTTCATCCAGCTCCATCAGCCCTGCAGAACACCGTAAGTAATGCAAACTTTTCTCTATCAACAGAAAAATCACTTTCATGCTGCTAGCCCTCATTTCAGAGTGAATGCAAGTTCTCTGCACCTCCCCATGCCAGCGGGTTTGTTTAACTTTGTATAAGAGCTATTGACTCTCTCTATCAGGTTTTCCCTTATTAAGAAGGGCAAATTTGTTTACTTTGTTTACTTACAAAGTTTACTTAGCAACTTGAGAAAATGTTTGTATTTAATTTATTTGTGACTTTATATGATGTAAGATACAAAGGAGAGTTCAAACAGTAATGTTCAGAAGAGATAAACACAACAAATGTCTTCATTGAATTCCAACACTATAAACCACAGGTAATCGTAGGAAGTGTGCACTGATCTTGTAAAGATAAGCCATGCTATACAGCATGTAAGCAAACTGTATACTGAAACACCAACTGGTTTTTATGGTGTTTGAAATAGCTGCTATAAAAAAAAAAACCACACCACACCCCCCCCCCCAAAAAAAAGCATCCCAACTAACCAAGGGAAAAAAGGCAGAGATAAGTCCTGAAGCCTGCCTCTGAAAGCTTAAACATAAGCAGGATTGAGTTCTTGTCTACAATTTCACTGGTTTCTATCTTATTTCTGCCCATTTTTTTGGTTGGGTTTTGTGGGGGGTTTTTTTTGGGGGGGGTGTTTATTTGGTTTTGGGGTTTTTTGGTTTTGTTTGTGGTTTTTTTTTGGTTTTGTTTTGGCTGGTGTTTTGTTGTTGGTTTGTATCTGAGGTCCAAAAATAATTGTCACATTCACAAGACAGAAATTCAGTGTAATTTGTTATGCTCCCAAGACCTCAAATTCTATCAAATAAGAAGTAAATTTCTCAGAAGCACTTTCAGAAATAGCTTTATAAGTTGCTTAAATGTTGGATACTTTCCCCTTAAAAACACAGGCATCTCACAGAGTAAAGCTGGAATCCTTAAACAGAAGATACGTACCGTATAACAATATCAAACTGATTCAGTAAGTGCCCCAGCTCTGATCCATGAAGAATTCCACCACTGCCAACAACAACACAACGCTTACAGTGTTTTGACTTCAAATCTTCTGGTAAATCATGCTCAGGTAAGAGTTCAAGAAGGTTTTTAAGCTTATCAAAGAACTTGTGAAATCCAAAAGGAGGTTCATATTTAAATAAAGCATCATCTTCATTTATATTTTTTCTTACAAAGGGAGATATGTCCATACTGTATTTCTCTGCAAATAACTTGCCCATTTCTTTCTTCACATAAGAAGGTCGACACTGCTCCTGCAATGCAGCTCTGGCATACTGTTGTGCTCTCTAAACCAAAACATACATGATTTCAGTCAGGAAAGCCAGCTTCAGGAACATCCAGAGCCCTCTTAATGCAACCCACCAGCTGGCCACTTGCAGTTTAGCAAACACATGGGTTTATAAAGAAAGCTTAAACATGGCAATAAGAGGCATTTTAAAGCATTCCCTTGAGCGCTGATTCTAACCAGCACAGAGTGAATACCTGCAAAGGAATGCTTCTCCACCCCATCACTTGAATCTGCATGGATGGTTTTTTAAAGGATATAAATAGGCTAGTAAAAGTGGTAAGTGAAAGTGAGACACTGACAACATCTGTACATTATTTACAAAAATGGATAAAAAACCCTAGTCATACCTCTACCCATGTAACAAAGCAGCAAGTGCAATTCTACTCCGCTGCTCAACTGCAAAACCTGAGCTCTGCCTGTGGTAGGATTTTACCAGACATAGCCACTGGGTAAAACTCCTGTGAAATGGCAGGCTGGGCTTGCTTATTAATCACAATGAAGCAATATTTTTTCCATAGGTATTGCTAAAGTGGTATTGCTAACAACTAAACCACAACTTTAAAAGGAATGTGAAGTGTGGGGGAGGAGAGGGGTGGAAGGGTGTTTCAGGTCTTCTTCCAAAGTCCAGTCACCAAACTGAAAGACTGTAACATCAAGCTGCAGAAAATTATTAAGGTGCCAGATAAAACTACACGTTGATCCATCTCATTTAAAACAAACAAACAAAAAAACCCCAAAACAAAACAAAAAAAAAGCCACAAAACAAAAGAAAAACCAACCAGCAACACGAAAACCCATTAGAAATCTGTAGGGACAAGCTAGCATCTAATGTAAGGAAGTGTAAGGAACAAGAGAATTACTAAAGGTATTACATTTTTATCAGTTAAAATCTATTTGCATGTTCTCTTTTCTGATACAACTCTGATGGTTTTTCCTCCACTGTAATTTGAATCTTGACTTTCTGGCTCCTGTGTTTGCTCATGTTTGTTTAGTTTTTTAAAACAGACAAACAAACCAACACAAAAAAAAAAAAACCCAAACACCACAACAAAAAAACAAACCAAACCCATAAGCAAACACAAGGGCCAGATAGTCAAGATTCATATCTAGTACTGAGCTCTCCTTCTGTACTGTTAAGGAAAGGGAAGTGAATATCTGGCTGCACAAGGAGGGAAGTTGTACTACCCCCTCCCCCCCCCCCCCCCCCTTTTTTTTTTTT
>JANIJG010000411.1:47307-71873 GCA_024611175.1 Megaceryle torquata | reverse complement strand
AGAAGAGAAGAGAAGAGAAGAGAAGAGAAGAGAAGAGAAGAGAAGAGAAGAGAAGAGAAGAGAAGAGAAGAGGAAGAGAAGAGAAGAAAAATGAAAAATTTCTTTTCTACATTTTAAAGAGAAAGAGCCCCCAGAGCTCTTGCTTTTCACTTTTCAGTCATTTAAATTATTGTCTTGGAACAATGGATCTTGCTATATTTTGCAAAGAAGTTAGTGGAACTTGTATGAATGAAATTCCCTGAATGTGTAATAGTGCCTTAAACTATGTATGGCAGGAAGACTTAGATCATGAGAACTGCAAGAAAATTTCTAAATCTGTAACTCTAAATTAGATATCTTGTATTATTGTCAATACACAAATATATTAGAAAAAAACTTAAAAACAGACCAAACTCCCTAGTATTTCTATTAAGCAATAATTTCTTCTTTATTTTTGTTTGCAGAACAGATGTTTTTATTTGCCACTGGTGATTTCACTTTCCCTTCTGTGATTAGAAAGGCAAGAGGAAATAAATGTTATTGCTTCAACCTCATCACTGCAGTATGGGAATACATCAAATTCCTATTTCTTCTTGTATGGGTATTGTCTGTTTAACATTACTGTTCACATTATAGTTACATATATATCCTTTTATAATTTTGACTCAAGTAGGGGATCACCTTTCTCTCTGGTATGTAACAGGGGGCTAAATTCAGATGCTCAATGAGAGCTTTGTCTCTGGGCTCTGTCAGTGGGTCTGGAATTCTGTGCTACAAGCTTGTTCAGTGAGGAGCACAGAAAAAAAATGTAGAGAACATTATTTTTGCAAAGATGTTGGAAGAGTTGGCAAATTGGAAAAACATGCCTCAGGATGCTGCATGTACTTTAACATTTGAGGCTTGATATCTTTAGCAAATATGTTTTTATTAAATGTTATAACATAATGGAGGAAATACTGTAAAATAGTCTCTTTTTTGAGTGTTTCAAATATATTTACTTTTATAATATAGTAGAATTGTAAATAACTGATTTTTCTTCTGTGCATATCAGTATACATCTAAATTCTCAAGTACTACGGAAGTCCATAGATTTCCTCTTGTCAGCATTTCTGTCACTCAGCATATTTAACACATGGCCTTCTAACTTCTCCATTTACAGCCTTTTCGGTTGTGAGTCAAATTGTACAATATTTCATACAATTATAATTATAGTTAAAAAATACGCCTAATGTCTTTTTCTCAGTAAGACCTGGACTTCTTATTTCTGAATAAGAAGGAAGACAAATATGTACTTTTACAGATTATCTATAGAGGCAGATGTTTACATGAAAAATAGGACAAACCAGCACCTCTCTTTAATAACAAAGGAAAAAATAATTTTAAAATTCCATTTTTTTTTCCTGTGAAATCTTTCATAAAATATCTCTTACTTTTCCGTATTTTTTTTCTCAGTATTTGAAGTGATGCTCAGATCCTGATGCCTTTGTTTATGCTGAAATACTCATGCTTATGTTTGGGGACTGGATGTGGGGAAAAAAACCCCACATAAAATACGCTAAATACCATAGCTGCATTTCATCCAGGTCAACACAAAACATTCAAAAGTTCCTAAATGTTTAAATCTCAGCTAATCACCAGCATTAATGGAAAGGAACAGGAGCCTTTTCAACTGAATCATTTGTTCAATTTTCTATACCTATTTTAGGATTAGATTAATCTGTCTCATGAAGTTCACACATTTCTGCACATGAAATATAAAGGCTGTGTCAGATGACTAATACTGAGATATCTAGCTTTTGGACAACTGAAAATTAGGCATGATGAACTGCATCTATAATTGGTTAGAGTGGAAATTGTTTGGAACTTAGAAGCCAAAATGTGTTCAATTTCCAGTCTCCCTACAGGCAACTGTGTGAAAAAGAATGGCAAAATCTGTCCTTCCAGTAAATTGATCAGACTGCTAAAGAATGTTAAATTTAGTCTTCAAAGAAATGACAAAAAGGAAACATGAAGGAGTGAGACATCAGTTTCTCTGAATTCTTTAAATGGATTCTATTGAGTGTAGCATGAAATCATTGTGGTTTACACCAACAGAAATCTGCATGAAAGAAATTGTTCATCTCTGGTAATATGCTGCATAAACCAGGTAAAGAAATCTGATAGTGTACCAGAGAAGTATCATCCCCAGCATAGCGGAGGCACATTGTACATTTCTACTCAGGACTTGAACCCAATGGTTGGTCAGATTTTTGTGTGTGTTTGTGTATATACATATATAGATACACATATACATATATACATACATATATGTCTGTGTATATATATATATACTGTAATGCATCTGGAATTTTGGACAATACTCCAAGATTAATGTATTACTTTACACTGGGTTAAGTTACTGGTGGCATAGCTTGCCCTTTATACTGAAGGTAAAATTTGTAATTTATGTACAGAGTGTTTGTCTTGCTGAAAGAATAACACAGAATTGACAATATGCAAACATATCAGAAGCCAAGTTAGTAATTGTGCACAATGCTGCATACTGTTGTTCCATGTAGAAAGGCATAGCAGTACCCACAGATATCTCTTACAGTAGTGTTAAGTGGGCTTTGACACTCTCTGTATTGAGGTTGAAGTGTTTCAAAAGAAAAGTTTTCATCAACTTGTTGAATGTCACTTCAGTTTAAGCCCAAAGTAAAATTGTGTGTTTGTTATGGTAAATTACAAGTTGCTTTTTTTCTGTTGTCCTATTTTACCATTCAAATACTTTCTATAATTAGTCTTCTGCTTGAAAAAAAAACCTCTTCATTTTTCACCTTTGTGAGAAATTCTACTTATTTGCACATAGTCTGGCTGCTCAAAGAGAACAGCCTAAATCAACCTTTGTAAAAAGCTACATTAAATTTGTTGTAAATTTAGACTTCTGAGTATGAGAAAGCCTGAAAATATGAAAAGAAAGTGAAATCCTCATTTATGACAAGAGCCAGGAAGGACAAGGTTTAGTACCTTCTGGAGGACAGAGCCACAGTGAGGACAGGGCACAAACAAACACTATGTGATAAATGTCCTACTTAAGTTAAATGCTAAATGTCTTCTGTTTCTGTGCCTGTCTGTGTAAAAAGTTATGGTGCAGGGCAAACCAATGATATAATCCATACCAATTTTGACTGCCAGTTTTTCTTTCTTTGGTATCTACAGTATGCCCCAAGCCCCTGCATGCTGTGTAGCATGCAGTTGTCTGTAGGGCAGGCAACAAACATATGGGTTGTCAGTAATAAAATATTTTGTGGAGAGGATACAGCTGCTTCTAGTTTAATATCTGCCAGCTGAAAGTGTCTCTATCACCCAGAAAAAAGCAGAAGATATAAAAGTTATCTCTAGGAAGCACAGCAACACCATTTCTTTAAATAATTTGTACAACTAGACATACACTACAAAATTGATAAGCCTCCTTCACTTATTGTCTTAAACAGACTACTTACTCTATTTCATTCTATTCTGGCAGTCTAACTACAGGGTTTCATCTTTTATAACTAAACTTAGCAGACTCACCCAAGATAGCAAAGAGATGCCTACGGTACTCATCTGAAATATATATTTTGTATAATCTAATTCTAACTGTGATATTTTCCACCCTTATGTCCTTCTCTTGAAGGCACTTAACAGATCTTCCCCTTAGTAACTGATATATTGTAAAGGACATCTGTCATTCTCTTGATCCTAACTGCTGCTAGTGGCTGCTAGTCAGACAGACATCAACCCAAATATCTTATTACTTTGTTATCCTCTCTGAATGCTGAAGATGTCCTGCTCAAAGGCATGTATTTGGAAGATGTGAACTAAATCATAAACGAAGCATTTCACTTCACAGAGTACTTTACAACTGCAACTTTTTCAGATAATTCTGTTGTCTAGGGTTAGGTAGGGCTGGGTCAGTAAAGGTCTTGTACTGCAAAAATTTGCAGACACATCCTCAGATGAGGACAGCAGAACAGTCTGTAAGATTTTTCAGCTGCATGGGAAGACTCAGGTGCCTCAGGGTGAAATGAAAGGAATTGCAACGCTGATTTCAGACCTAGCCTTGAGCTCAGCAGTGCAGAGTCTCTGGTTGAAATCCCACCCAAAACTACAACCTTGGTACTTCATTCAGGGATCGTGAGCACTGCTTCTGTTTGGTAATCATTCAGATGTTACAACAATCTCCCAGGATGCAGAAGAGAGACAAAATCTCCCTCATGTTACAGGAAAGCACTGCATCACTGAGGTGACAGTACAGTCTGAACTGGAAAAGAGAGTGCTCTCTCTATTGAATTTGGACGTCTTTCTTCCTGAATGAACATGTTGACTATGGGCTATTATCTACTGGGGGAAGGATGGGTAAAGGTAAGATGATGCTAGACTTACAGACACAGAAGTTTTAGTGCCTTCATTGCCTCCCATTCACTACAGCTGTAACTTGTGCTAAGTCTTGTCCTAGTGGGGCCTTCCTGTAGCTGGAAGTCCTGTGCACATTCTTGTTATTTGTTTGGTGGCAGTATAAGTTAAATATTCTCCTTTACCTGTGAAACCCAGCATTTCAAAATGAAATAATAACCACATGTCTGAGTGGGCTGGCTGACCCTACCCTTCACTGGGTGATGATTCCTGACAACTCAAGCACCAGAACTGCATGTCCTGGGCCAAAACCAGGTGATGGCTGTCTCTCTGAGGGGCACTGTCCAGTCAAGTGTTAAGACCATTTTGGGAATCGATATGTGCTTCAGCTGTGGTGAATACCTAAACCAGAAAGTAGGCACATCTAAGCAGGGATTTTTCTGAGATAAGAGGTCTTATCATGTTAGTACCTCTACAGACTTGGTCTTTAAGCCTCTCCATTAGCTGCTTAAATATCTTTATTAGCCAACTTATTTGATTTGAAGAATTAAAAATTATTTTAAATTATTATAATATGAAAATTTAAAATTATTTTAAATAAAAGTTATTTCCTTTCCTCATCATCTGACACCTTTTGCTTGGCCTTTTTTACAGTACCATACTATTTTACTTTCTTTTTTTCTTTTCTTTCTATAAATTTTCCTTCATTTTACGCCTTTAAATAGTTTCTTTAACAGAGTATTTACTTTTTTGGCACATGAAATCAGCAGTTAACTTAATTCTCATCAAACTGATCTCACTGGGAAATTTGGACTGTCTTTACAGTTGGCTGTGTTGCTGGTAAAATCAACATACTCCCTGCCCTCCTTAATGTAAGCAATAAAAATGCTCAGATTGGTACAGCTGATTTAAGTTCATTGTAATGATATCAGCTATGCAATGGTTGCACCTATGGAGATGCATAAGTCTGGAAGTGAAAACTCACAGTAGATATTGATACACTTAGGCTGGTAAATGCTATAAATAGAAATCATCCAGTCTGCATTCAGTTGTCAGTGAAAAGAGAAGGGCTTGTACAGTACTGGAAGGCAGTAAGATTCAGTATCTCTATGTTCATTTGAAAGTACCTCCCTCTAAGGGGAGTTTCAGTTTTGAAAATTAGCAAAGAAAATGCTTTAATTTTAGATGTTTAATTCTGAAAGGCTGTATATTTTGTATTTGCTCAGGGAGCATAATATTAATAAGAAAATTAACTCCAATTTCTCTGCTGATGCTAAATGATACTGGTGATGGATACTTTACTGGAAAGAAACATTTCATAACACCAGTGACCTGAATAGTCAGTTTAGGGACTATAGTTTTTCTTTGTCAAAGATAAAATACTAGTTTTAATTCCAATGTGACATGTTGAAATATAGTTGATAATGTTTAATTATCTGAGATTTGAAAAGTAACAAACTTCTCTCTTTGCACTGACAGTCAATTACTCTTTTCCTATAAGTCTTTCATGGACTGATAGACTTTAAAGTCAGGTGGTGTAATACATCTTTTGATCTCACCTCATAGCTGACACGGTTCCCAATAACTTGTGTTTGACTACAGTATACCTGTTGAGAATAGCTTAAATTTTTCATTTGGGTGAACCCATAGTAGGCAGCTCTTGCTGACCTTGGCCACTCCCTCCTGTTCCTATGCTGAAGATCATTTCTCCCTTCGTACGGCCCACACGACTGCTGTACAGACCAGTCAGGAAACAGGGACAGGGATATTATTTTTCCTGTGTTTTTTTCTAAACTGCATAATTTAGTGATTCTTTACTGAAGAATATGGTCCAGCAGCTGTTTATATTATAGGTGCCAGCAAGCCGTATCACCAGGATAGTAAAAAGTCATTGATAGATGAAAGATATGAGGAATACAGGAGGGTAGATGAAGAAAGTTTTTTTCTACAGAAAATACCATATTCGGGTCTTCTTTTGAAGAGGCAAAATGGGAAAATTGAGTTCTTCTCTTAATTGGCTGCTCCTTAGGTTAATTGCTTCCACTGTTAAAGAAGTATGCCTTATTTCTAAGTTTAACTGATCCAAATGATAAAGCTACTCTTTAGCATGGTAGTATTTCTGTTGTCTTTATAGTACATTAATACTGTGCGTTAATAAAAATTTATATTTTTAAAATATTATTTTGGTTATCTCAGGCCTAGTGGATATACTGTATGAAAATTTAGACAGGGAAAGATTAGGTACTGGTCTATTGTTATTCTTCAAACAGGATCTATTTTAGATTGTGTCTGAGTTAGTATTACTCTGTCTTCAAGCACTTTCTAGATGTTATGTCAGAAACAGTGGCCTATATTTCAATTGTATCCTAGGTTTTATACTTTCCCTTTTCGTTATAGTTATACTGATGTTTATAATGTGCATTTCATTGATAAAAAAATTAATAATGTTGTTTTAAAAGCCTTCAGCTTTACATAAATGATTACTATGCAGTAAAATGCAAACACAAAACTGTCAGTACAAGATATTGCAATACTTCTAAAGTGTCCTGAGTAATGAATAAGCATCTGAACTAACTGAAAACAAAAATAGATAAGCATAAACATACAATGGTAATTTATTTTGAGGTACTATTGAAACGTCATTCAGAAAATTAGTAATTCTCTATTTGAGGTACATTTGGATGGTGTACCACAGCAGCCGTAAATGTATTGAAAAGGAATGGATTTTTTTTTCCTATTAAACATGCTCCTGTCTGGACTCCTTTGCTTGGCTCCTTGCTTTCTATCGTATTAAAACATCTCATTTTCACTTTGAATTTTGGTTCAAATTATATCAACTTTGCTTAGCCTAACACAAATCATTATATGTGTTCAGTATTGAGTAAAAACTTACCTGTATTGATGTATGCTAGACTGACCATTATTAAACAATTGATTCTGTAGCTTCTTAGATGATTGGTTTTGTTTCGGAATGTCAATTCTTCCTTATAGTCTAATGTTAAATCTTTGTATTTTAATTATTATTCATAATAAATAGACATTTTGAAATGTATATCTAAATATTAATTTGTAAGGAGAGAGTTTTTTTTCTATTGAGTAGGAAAAAAGAGTTCTAATTAATAAGGATAGGGAAAAAAACTTACCATTGGGCTTTGAGATTATTCTTTGGCAAGAGTTTCATGGGAACAAATTACATTGTCATAGTGTTAAAGAAAATTTTGTAATTTAACTACACCCAGTTAAATTAAACTTGTGGAGGCTAGTAAAACTGGACACTTTCTAAAATACTTTAGCACTTTGTACTGAGTTTTTGAATATAATAAATGGCTTGAAAAAGAATATAATAAATCCACTAATTAAGCAGAAATTCCAACAAACATTCATAGAAACAAGGGCGCTTCTCTGATTCTCATCTGACATAATCTCCAAATTTCATGTTCTCTGAAGTATAGGCACAAGTTTTTACTCAAAAATATAGTTGCTTATGTATTGACAACATGATTCTTATTCTAATCTAATTTTCAAAAATATCTTAATCATTCCAACATCTACCATGCTATGATTCTATGATCTTAACAGGAATATTTTTAAAAGTCTACCAGAAGCAAGGATCCAACTATTTCTAACAGACTTATGAGCAAAGTTTCTTAATTGTACAATGGGAACATGATTACTTGTTTTCTCCTTTCTGCCTTATTCCTTTAAATTGGCACCAGAGCCACACATTTATACAATATTCAAATATATTCTTGGGGAAAACCCCAAAAAATTGCATTCCCTCCACTGTGTTCCCCTTCTTCCACACACTGTGGATGATAATTTTTCTAGGCATCATCTCCAAAATATTATATTAAATTACTCTAGCACAGGATCTTTCTGATTATTCATCATTCACCAAAAAACCTAGAGATTGCTGTGATTACCTCCTGGTCATGCTTGTGCTTGTAGAGCTGGGTGATGCTTTTAATATCTGCCCATATTTCCTCATTCCCATTCCATGACAGCCTTGGTCTCAGTCTCTTTGCGAAATGTCTTTCACAGTAAAAGAATAAGAGGAGGTTGGGAAAGACAACTAATTTTAAATCTTTGCTATGGGTCACCAAAGAAGGGGTTGACAAAAGAAGCTAACATAAGGTAGATACCACACTTTTCCTCTTTCTCCTCTTAGAAGATTCAGGAAGATTTAGATAATGTAAACCCTTAGCCTATTGGTGAAAAAATTATATTCCATCTCAAGTAGTTTTTAAAAAGCATCCAATTTGTATAAAAGAGAAATACTAAATAAAAGTGGAAAAGGATTAGTCTCAAAGTACCTCATTCTAATGCTAGGATGGCTGCATACTAAACATTGTAAATTGATTAACTATCAGAATGATCCATATAAACCTTCTCCACTAGTTTGAAAATTAAATATGCTTGACCATTGATCTGCCAACAGCAGCATAGATCTTAAATATTCTGTTAGGAATTGCATGATTTAATTTGTATGATTTGTTTTGTGTATTCTTATTTACTTATGCACTCTAGCAATTTATTACAGGAAAGCCATATGGCAGCCTGAATTTTCAACTCCAAACTGAAGTAAAGTAAGTTTCTATTTTATGGAGAGGTATTCTCGAAGTTGTTAGATTGCTTTCTAAAAAATGCCACGTGCATTTTCCACATAATGTAGGTTTTGCCCTCTAGTTAGATGTATTGACAAACTAAACAGACATCTTTTTTATGGTGCTGCTGAAGAACATTTCTCACTGCTCTTTAAAGTTCTCTTCATACATGAGATAAAGCATATGACCTCAGCCCTTCTCATACAATGTATTTCCCTTCTAAGTATCTACGTTGAATATGTTCTTTTGAGCAATAGCACACTAGCAGCTGCTGATAAAATTATACCCATGGAAGAGTAAAAATATCCTTTTACTTGTTCTTTTGTATTTTTATTAATATAGATAATGTTGATTTTATACTAGTAAACTTTATGTTGTCACCTTTGCAAAACAACTGTAGACACTTCCCACACTGTTTAAAAATAATTTCATTTATCTGCTAGCCACAAAGTAACCTTTTTAATATGAGGCTCTTCTTATAAAATCTTCCAAGAAGTCTTACCACAGATAAATCTTTTATATTTTTCAAGTGCCTGAGTATCATCCTTTCAGTAATCATTAATCTTGTATATACCCATTCTGATGATGCTTTAGGGATTAATTTAATTCCCAAAATGTCAGACAAAATGCAAACAGAAGGTTCTGAGCATATTTTGCTTTCAATTATTTGACATTATGGACTAAAATAATTTACTTATTCACTCTGAGAAGAAGGAGGTTATATCGTCTGCTAGCAGTTAAATATGTATTGAGATAGCTTTTTGGTGTTTTCTCTAGAAGATGTACTTTCTTTTCCATTTTCAGAAGCAAATTCCAGACTAGCTTCCAAATTATTCCAATTTACCAGAAGTGAATACCAACAGAACAGTAGCATGAAATGTATGCTAGATTATCTCTATGAATGACATTTGCTTTGGATAGACAGACTAAGTAGTTTAGAATTTAGTGGAAAGTTTATTTACATTTTACTTTCTTTTTCCTACATTTCTCTAATAAAGGAAACATCTTTCTTCATAGAAATTTCAATACTCCAGGAGGAAAAATGTACAGGTATAATTCCTTTACATAGACAGGACATTAGTAATATTGTACCTCCTCCTGAGAAAAAGATCATAGTATTTTTAACAAGCACAAAGAATGTATTTCATAAAAAATTATAAACTCAGTACAATATGCCACATATAAAACAATATTTGAAGTGTTGTAAGGATACACCTGATATCTACTGATATTCTATCTATATAATTTCCCTGCATTATCTCTGTTCATACATTTATACTTCTCTAAACTATGAAAAATATACTGATGTGGCATAGTGCATACACTTTGCATAGGATTCATCTGATTAAAGGCAGATTTTCATTTCAGTTAATCATCCTAGTCTTCTATGTCTTCCATGTCTTCCATGGAGATATAGCCCATATATTTAAGGGGTCATTACAATAATATGTCTCACCAACATGTATATGTAAACCAGATCATTCAATGAATCATACACACCAACACTGGCTATATCTCCTCACCAAATATGAAGGAAAGCTAGTGAGGGAAGAGATGTCTTAGATTAGCTGAATCTTACTATTTTCATTATTGCTATAACTTGCAGTAACTTCATCTGTCTTCTGACTTCCAAAACCAAAAATAATTATGCAACCCTAAATTCTTCACTGAAACAGCAAACTCCTTTTACACCCAACATAAAAACCATACATTTCAATATTCAACTGAAGTAAATGGTCTGCAATATTCAGAGAAGAATTTTCTAATAAAACCATTTAAATGAACATTGTCAGTATATATATCATGGAAGTCTGCTATACACATTAAGAGTCTAGTGGAAAAGTATGTGAATGAATGTGTTTAATGATAAGTGATAAATTAATAGGGATGTTAATAGTATTTAATTTCATAGGATAGTATCTCCTCATGTTATCATGTGGCAGATATTATATTTCTTAGCACAAAAGGAGTAGGGAGCTGGTCTTTCTCATGAAAGCAAGTGGAAATATTTTGCAGAAATGAAGAACAGAAAGTCACAATTTTTTTTAAAAAGTTAGATTTTTTTTTTTCTGGGTTAATTACAGGATTTACTCTTCAGATGCACTGAAAGTCAGAAATTTGTAGAGAACAGCAAAAATAATACCATATAGGTAAAACAAATATGGGATTTGAAGAACAAGGGTAGAATAGCACCTTCACAGAAACTCCTCTACTGAAATTTAAGTCATTTGTCAGCCAGCGACGTGGGGGTTCTTGGCCTCACATGTTTCAACATCAGGGGAAGGAAAGAAAGAGGCTGACAGACGGAATATTTTACATCTGTAAGGTGATATATCATTATGTCTGAGATAATTAAAAGTTCTTCTGTTGGAAGAAAGATGTGCTTTGAAAGATTTTGGCATTTAATATGATGATATGTTTTTTCAGTGGCAAAAGGAACTTAGCTTTGTATGATATACTGTGCTCAAAAATTTATTTCAAGGCAAAATAAATTGTGAAATTAAATTTGTTTTTTAAATAATTCACTCGAGTAAATGAAGATGCTAAATTATGTAAGAGGGTGTGTGACTTTTTCTCTTGGCAATAAATGAATGGGATTTGTAAACAGAAAAAAAAAAAGTGCTTAGCTTTGAAAATAGAGGGCCCACTTCACAAAAGCCTTTTCTATCATTTGTGCAAGCATATTTATATCTGCTGAGAAAGTGTGCTGAAAGTGCTTGTGGTCACAGTCCTGCTACTGATTATGTACTCATTTCTAGGTCTCAGTTCAAATGTGTATACAGAGTTTTGTTGTTTATTCCATCTAAAGCCAGACAAAATTTAAGAGTATCCTGCTCATTTCAGAAAAGTGCAGGTCTCTGCTCAATTCAGTGTCATATTTGCTTCCCTTGCTAAATGTTTTAGTCACACTAAAGCCTCTGGAAAGTAATCTTTAGTTAACTGAATTAAGCTGTGTGTCTCTGTGGCTCTTCCATGGACTGAGATTCAGTCCTGGGTAATGGGCCCTCCTGGAGTTTAAACTGTCTGTAGACCCTCAGATCCATATGTAGTACTCAAGATGCATATAAATTATGCTCTCTCTATACAGGAAAACAGTAATGGTCTGTCTTGACTCACGTTTCTGGTTCAGAACTGTGCATCATTACAAAACTCACAAACTTAATGGATTTCCAAATGCATATCTACATTGTATTTTACAGGAACCAGCCTGGCCTCATGATTATGCCTAGATAAATTGAGTCTTCAGGACTGAGCCATTTCTGAGTCAGCATGGCTAGAATGTTTTGCACAATTATATGCATAATTTGGGTTATATCATTCATAACAGAAAAAAATGTTTCTAAATACATGTGATGAATGATCAGTTATTATCCCATAAGAGGTGGCTTGTAGCCTTGTAATTTTATTCTGGTTGGCATAGTGGTAGATGAAATTTTTATTGTAAGTGTAATCTTTCCTTGTCTTGGATGTAGGTATTTTGTATTATTTTACACCAGTTCTAGGAGAATTGAAGTTTGGCATTTTATTATGACTAGGTAGCAATTTTGTAACCACCTGATGTTTGATTGAATCATCATAAATTATACAGGGAAGTGTCAAATAAAGTAATTAATTCTGTTGGATTTGGGGTGGGGCATGGATCAAATATTTTTTTTCTAATAATGAACCCAGACCTCAGTCATACATAATGACTACTTCAATACTAGTCAAATAAGAAGTGTTAAGGAACATTCGTGGGCACTGTAGTTTGGGTATTTACACCACTGAATTGCTAGAAAAATCGTTGATCTTTTTTTGGCCTGTAGTAACCAGAACTCTGAAATAATTATCAGGCATGGTCTGAGTTTTAAATTTTGTTATATAATAACCAGTATGTCTTCCATAATTGTGCTTTCATGTCAACACACCTACTAAACATTAGTCTTTTTCCCCAAGACTACCAGCTCCTACTGCTAGAAACTCTGGGCCAGACTTGTTCCAGAGGGTCTTTCAGAAGTCTAACTAAATTACATTTAACAGTTCTTTATCCACTATTGTTTCAATTCTTTTGAGTTAAATGAAGCTTAAGCAGTACAATTTCCTTTCACAAAAGCTCTGCTGATTTTTCTTGTATTATGGTCATTTCTGTGTTTTATAAGACTCTAAATATATTTTCAGTTAATTTACCTCATACTAAAGTCATGTTCACTGGTCTATAATTTTCAGGCTCACCCCTAATATATTATTTAAAGATGGCTACAGTACTGGTTACTCTCCAGTTTACTAGCACAAGAGTGGAGATTAAAGAGAAATTATGTATTTTTGTTTGAAATTCAACCACTTTGACAGGAATTTTCAAAAGTTGCAAATGCAATTAATTAGCCAAATCCCATTAACATTTAGTGTTAATTGTGCATTGTACTCCTGGAGTTTTTATGGAAAAATCCTAATTTCCAGTGAATACTAATTCATCCTAGTTATGCAATGATATGAACTCACAGTTTGTCAAAAACTTTCTTCTTAATACAGCATCACTTTAACTACATCATCAGTAAAGTGTAATGCAAAAATAATTAATTCTTTTTTTGTGTAAAGCATAAAATTATAATAATTATGTGGTCAGATTAAACCAATTGTAAACCAGCCATGGACTTGGACCCTTCCATTTCAGCTGATTATTCAATTCAATTCAACACCCCTACACTTTTCACTAACTTTGTTAATCTTTTGCGTATTTCTTTTCCTTACCTTTCAAGGACCTCTTTCCCTCCACTGCAGTCTGTTATTCCCTATTTTCTCTGACTATTACCTGCATGTACCACAGCAGTTCTAACACGTTGTTTTTCACTGATTGATTTTAATTTAATGCTTATTTATGTTGACTAAACTTCTGACATTTAGGATTAGACCTAGAAACATGAAGTTCCCATTCCACTGTGGGTTTTTAAAGCCTTTTGATCACAGAATCATAGAATGTTAAGGGCTGGAAGGGACCTCTAGAGATCATCCAGACCAACCCCCCCTGCCAAAGCAGGATCACCTAGGGCATGTTGCACAGGAATGCATTCAGAGAGGTTTTGAAAGTCTCTGGAAAAGGTGACTCCACAGCCTCTCTGGGCAGCCTGTTCTAGTGCTCCATCACCCTCACAGTAAAGAAGTTCCTCCTCATGTTGAGGTGGAAGCTTCTATGCTCATGTTTATACCCACTGTTCCTTGTCCTATTGCTGAGTACTACAGAAAAGAGATTGACGCCTTCCATTTGACTCCCACCCTTCAGTTATTTATAGACATTAATAAGGTCCCATCTCAGTCTTCTCCTCTCAAGACTAAACAGCCCCAGTTCCCTCAGTCTTTCTTCATAGGGGAGATGCTCAAGGCCCTTAATCATCCTCATAGCTCTCTGTTGAACTCTTTCCAGTAGATCCTTGTCTCTCTTAAACTGTGGAGCCCAAAACTGAACAGCGTATTCCAGGTGTGATCTAACTAGGGCAGCTTAGATGGGGAGGAGAATCTCCCTACACCAACTGGACACAGCTTTCTTAATACACCCCAGGATGCCATTGGCCTTTCAGGCCACAGGGGAACATTGCTGTCCCATGCATAATTGCTAATCCACTAGGACTCCAAGGTCAGTCTCTGTGAATAGTTAAAGTTGGTTAAAGTTGTTTGAGTTCACCTATGTACAGCATCTTTTCTGTATAAGCCAAGGGAAACTTGAACTTTACAAGACAATGTAGAAGTTTGCATTGAATAATAAAGTACAACAGAAGAAAACTGGAGCAGCTTTTAAACTAGCTTTTACAGTACATGGAAAAAAAAAAAGTAGAAAAATAAGTAACAGTAAAAATTAAACTTTTACCTGAAGAGCACCTTGCTTCTTCAATGGACTTCAAAGTCATCTGGAGGCATTCTGTCACACAGACAATTCTATGTGACCACTACAACTATTAGACACAGAAAATACTGATTAAGACTTATTGATGGAGTGAATATTGAGATTAACAGTGGCATTAATAAGACTATGTGAGAAAAATATGTTTAGGTTTGTGTCTTACAACAAACAACAATACCAGAGGATAAAATTTGACATGAAATAACTTCTATATCTCAGCCTCAATAGTGAGAAGTAGGATAGGAAAATGTCTTCTTTTTTATTTTTTCTTTAAAGCTATCAGTTCACACCCAGAGATTCTAAAATGTCCTGTCTAGAGGAAAAGAAGAAAATATTTTAATACTGGAAGTAGGATGGCATACAATAAGCAGTGTTCAAAACACAAGCTGATATTCTTTGAAACAGAGTACAACTACTTGCTATTTACATAGCAAAAAAACCCATGGAATGACTCTTGTCTATAAATGAATTTTCAGCTACTTCTGGTCCAACAATCTTATCTTTAAACACTTGTTAGTTTGCTAAATTAATATTGTGTTGCATCTGGATAGACCAGCGTTGGTTTTTTCTCTGATTTACATACAGTTTATTTTAATGTGTGAAAGGAGGATCAGGACTTTTTTGACTTTTGCTTATGAATAAAAAACAAGTTCTCTGGAATGTTATGGCTTTTCTGACATTATTCTCAAGAAGACTTGACTGAATTAAAAAATAATGTTTGGTCACAGAATACGTAAAAGAGAAAGTTTGAAAAACATTTGTCAGAGGCTTCAGAGAGTCTATAAGTATATATATTCTTGATCAAAATTTGTATTTTTTAATATTTATATGATCTTGTTTCACACTGCAGTCAGACGTGTCCCTACAGCTGGTTTACTGGTTTCAGTGCAAACATGGGAAAAAAAGTCAAGGAAATAACATCATGGCTCCCATTATAATGTGACTAGAAGGAAATGAAGCTACCATATTTGCAGGTGTTTCACAGAAAAAATCTGGCCCACATTTATCAATATTACATGTTAGGAAACAAAAAATCAACTGAGATCAAGAGGGGATTTTTCTTTGGAATTTAATAGAAATAGGATTGGGATCTTATCAAGTCAGAGAACACATAATATTAAAAATGTACCATCCTGAAAACTAGAAGTTTTACCAACACAGGTTGTTCTTTAAATTTGTCCATTTGTGTGATTCGACAACATTTGTGTATGTTAAAGTTGGATATGAAATTTTGATATATTGTCAATTGGAACTGCTTTGAGAATGGATCTGTAAGGTATTTGTCCATCTTAATTAGTTTTATGAAGCTTGCCAAAAATTCTGTGATTTAGTCTGTAGCTGTCATGTACAATATTATAATATTGACCTTTTTTTTTCAAGATTGCTGTGATTTCTAACATTGGAATGTATAAATTCTACAGAATACCTTTTATTAAAATAAATGAGCCTTCTAATAAAGTGTTATGGATTTAGAGATGTGAGATGCAAAATAACTGTTTGTTTTCTAATTTTTTAATTTATATTTGTTCTGCCTCAACAGAAGCACATTTAATTATGTGCTAAAGAAAGGAGATACTAAAAAAACAACTATGTGCATTCATTACTGCTGGAATGAAGGCTTAAATAGGGACAAAGCAGTGAAATTAAATTGAAAGTTAAAATGTTATTTCTCTGTATCAACTTCCCAGTTTCTGTTTTAAATATTGGTTGCAGAAGCCAAAGCAAATATACATCTGCTTTGCATTGCAAACTGACTTGACATGTTGAACAGAGTATTTAATCTGTTTTGGACACACAGAACGCCAATCACCATAATACCTAGGTGCTGTTACAATGTCTAAGACTATTGTCAACTGTATCCTAGCATGCATTAAGAGGAGTGTGGCCAGCAGATCAAGAGGGGAGATTTTCCCCCTTTACTCTGCTATTGTGAGACCCCACCTCAAACACTGCATCCAGTTCTGGTGTCCCCACTATAAGAGGGATATAGATCTGTTGGAATGAGTCCAGAAAAGGCCTACAAAGATGATCCAGGGGCTGGAGCACCTCTGCTATGACGATATGCTGAGGGAGACATGACTATTTAGCCTGGAGAAGAGAAGACTCTGGGAAAACCTTATAACTACCTTCCAATACATGAAGGGATCCTATAGGAAAGCTGAAGAGTGACTCTTCACAAGAGTGTCCAGTGACAGAACAAGAGGAAATTGTTTTAAACTGAGGGAAAATAGGTTTAGATTGGATCTTAGGAAAGAATAGTAAGAATACAAAAATCAACCCCATGGGGTAAATAAAAACTACTCTATCATAGCATCCTGAGAAACAATTGGATTAGATGGTTTATCTAAAGTTTTATTCTCTTTTAGGTACTCCTGCAACTGACTGCAACTTGATAGCAATGACAGTCAAAAGCCTAATTCAACAGTAGAGCTGTACTCTGAAAAGGAAATGTAAAATTGACAGGGTAAGATTCTGTGTTCACTGTATCTCTCTGAAGTCAGACTTGGCATAAACAGAGAACAAAGAAGATCAGGTTGGACTCAGAATTACATTCTGCTCTTCCCTCTTCTCCTATCATCACCTGTAGGAATAAATGAAAGAAGGACACTTTGAGTACATAGATGGTGTTACAGCTTCCAGTGAGTTACTGGGTCCCCTGTGAGGCCCTGGCCCGCAGTGAAGCTAACTGAGCAGGATATGGACTTAACATATGAAACAGAGCAGATAACAAATGAGAAAAGGCAGAATTTCAAAGGTACCTGAAGAAATGCTTTGGGGAAGTCTCGTGAGGCTGAAAGCACCCATGTGTCTGATGTACCACATAAGGCTGAGATTACCTAGGTAATGGTATCAGAAATACCCAATTTGGATATAGATGAAGCAAAAGTGGGATCAATGCGAAAAAAAATACTGCTTCTCTAGGAAAACACTGAGGTGAAGAAATGACCACAAAGATCTGGATCAAAAAACAGGAGGAGGCATAACGACTTATATGAATACTGTGATCAAATATGTAAGGGTAACTGTGGGCAGCCTCAGACTTGATCATCACAGCCTAATCAGGTCAATAAAACACCCTGTTCTTTCAGTAATGAAGTCAAACCTGCTTTACCAGTCAGAGTTACTGGGGAGGTGGTGGTTTCCCTGGCTAGAAGGAGCTCTCTCGAGCAAGTAGATCAAGCCTCCTTGGTATCACAATGCTGATACACACTCCTGGACTGAAAGCATGCACAGATACCTTTTTTTCCAAAGAGGAAGTACAAGTGATTTACCTAGTAGCTCTCATAAATGCACCTTTAGTATGCTGTTATCTGAACTGTCCTTTTTCTTTCTCATGCTTTTTTTCTATCTTCTTTCAATCAACAGCACTTCAGTGAGTGAACTGATCTCTTTTCAAGTATACAGTAATTTATCACCAGTGGCTCACCAAGCTCAAAATCTTAATGAATTTGTTTAACATAGGTACTGATAAATTAGATCCTCACTTATGTCTGTAAATCTCTGTCTCTTCAGATCTTGCTCTCAAGTGACCCTTTCAACCCCATTGTTTTAGATATCCTTGTGTAGTTAGAATCTATCAAAATCTAGAAAATAAATCTCCAAAAAAAGGAAAATAAAAAGCTGTGGTTAGGAATTATTCAACATCTCAATAATTGGATTATCAACAAACTTTTATTGAAGGCACTTGCATTTGATAAAAAACATTGATTTACTGAATTTGAAAATGAGAGCTTTAAGAGATATTTTAAATTAGTCATGCAAGGTAGAGGTATTTAATCCTTAGTTACTTTAATCTATAATTTAGCTCAATTTCCTAGATGGTACACAAGAAGGAAAATAAAATGTATTAAATCACTTTATTGGTCTCAGTTATCTTCTCTTTAAAATTTAAGAAAAAAAAAAAATTAGTATAGACTTGTGACTAGGATAAAATGCTGTGACCACAATTCTGAATGCAGATATGAACTTAATTTATTGAGGAAGCCATGCAACCATTTTGTACTCTCACTCTCTAAGGTGGAATTGAGTTTGGACTAGAATTGACATTAAAAATGAATTTATGCTTTGAAGCTCCCTTTTTTTTTTAGTGCAATGCAAAGAACCATTTCAAGGTCTTAACCATTAGAAGTGAGTAAATTCGGAAACGAGTGGCATTATTTGATCTGTACAGATATCTGTCTTACTTAGATTAGCTTTTCAGAGGTAATGAAGAAGATCATTAAAATTGTCTGATCTTCTCCATAGCCTTTTTATGGCTCTGATTAAGTGACTTGGGAGCATTATGCTATGCTTGAGAGGGTAAATTGGCTCTTTGTTGCAATAATCTTATTAATTAAGGCTGCTAGAAAACCTGGAGTCTTTTACTGTATCCAGATTGTTTGCAAATACTTTAATTTATTTGAATGTGTATATGTTTTCAATGTAAACTTTGTTTCCTTTTCCCTTGTTAATCCTAAATAGGTTTTGCTTCTAGGAAACAAAACAAAAAAAAAAAAACAAATATAGAAAGCCCAGATTTCTAGTTCAATAAATTGTTTGGATAAGCTTATGCAAGCTACCCTTCTTCAGCTGTTTGAATTTGGAATGCTAATTTGAAATGTCTTGGAGGAAAACTGTGGATGTTTCCTGTTTTGGAAAGTCAGATTCAGAAATCTATAACTTTACATATTTGAAATATTTTCTGACATCTTTGATACATGTACACTTAGAAATTGTCATGTAGAAATTTATACAACAGCTAAAGCTGGAGAGTCTCCAATGTATTTTGTTATTGTCCAAAATTCTACTTAAACTGAAAACTTTTAGGAGGTAGACTAACTTCAGCATGAATTAAATTTCTCACTATATTGAAAGACTCATTCTCCACTGAATTGTTAAAAGCCTAGGGGTCTATGTGCTTGTATAGGATATAGAAATTCAAAATTCAATTCTCTGATTCTTCCTGGAAATCTGAATTGTAGTACTGACCACTTGTTCCTGATTTGTCTGCAGGGAGGTAAACCATTCTGAATATGGAACTTTTTGTATGTGTAACTAAGTAATTATCATAGCAGGATACATACTGAATCTAACTGTCACAGATCATTATGCTTTTGAGCAATGGACAATTTTGTTGCTGATGAGGGCAAGGCTTTGGGTTTTATAGACTGTGTGTGAGAATTTTTTTCTTTTTCTGAGAACACTGATAGAATGAAAAATCTATATTTCCTTCAGCTCTAATAACACTATGTTATCCTTTAAAACAAAACAGAATGCTATTTTTTGTCAGTTTTGTAATTAAATTATTTTCCTTTGTGTCAAATTAGGGCCTATTGGCTTAAATTAATTAATGAAAAGTTCCACTCTAAAATAATGATGAATATTCCATATAAAATAAAGAGAGCCAAACAAAGAAAAATGCATGTTAGATGTGACATTGTGTGGATAAGGATAAGGGCAGCATAGTTTTCAAAAATATGTGTATGTAAAGTGTAAATAATAGTATAATAGAAACACTCTTAAAGAAAAGTTACTGTAATTCCATTCCCACGGGATGTTAAGCTTCTGTGCACTGTATATGACTAACATGATATAAAATGTCATACTGTAAATAATTAAGCAGGTATCATAGCCTGCAAGTAAACCCCTAAGCTTCTAATAGTATTTTCCATTTTTTTTCCTCTTCTTTCAGACAAGAAATTCACATTAACAACTCTATTTTTAAATTCACTGAAAATGGAAAAAGATATAGTCCTCTCAGGGAATTACTACTTCAAAAGTTAAACCTTGCAAAAAGGAGGAATGAATCAGTCATCCCTCTGACATCTGGTACTGGTCAAAGTGCTCTGCAGCAGCTCAGAGGTGATTTGTACATTGGCACAGTTAATGTATTGAATTCTGATAAAGAAGGCATTTCAGAAATTATTTTTATTAAGTATAATTACAGACTGAGACACTGGGTTTAGGTTTTGGTGACTTTTTTTTGTTGTTGGCTTTTTTTGTTTGTTTGGTTGGTTGGTTTGGGTTGTGTTTTTTGCAACTATATATATAAAGTACTTCAAGAGAATTTCCAGATAAATAGGGAACTCGATGTCTTAGAATTTCTTTGCATAAACTCGCAGGTAGTTGGGAAAGAATAACCAAATGGACTGTTGACAGTCTTTCTGCTTTACATTACCTTTATCTGTGAGTCACTGATTCAGAAACTGAGTCTCCTCTGAAGTTTGGTGACAA
Organism: Megaceryle torquata; assembly: GCA_024611175.1. NCBI lineage: Eukaryota > Metazoa > Chordata > Aves > Coraciiformes > Cerylidae > Megaceryle > Megaceryle torquata. Next base: position 50,831 of record JANIJG010000411.1, on the reverse strand, counting down.
TGCAGAGCTTCACCCTGCCCTTGCAGACTGCAACAGCGCCTAGTTCTTTCTGACTAGACAGGCTGCTTTGGGATTTTCACTGATACAGGTCTGCTGAATTGACTGTAGAAAGCCCTGTTTCACTTGCCTTGCTGCTTCTCCCTAAATTGTACAGTACAAAATGTTAGGCTCTCATATCTACTACTTGGGTATGATCACCTGCTCATGAGGTACCAGTTAACAAATGTGAAAACAATCTTCCCTGCCTTCATCAGTCTTATTTCAACAATTTAAGTACTCAGTCTTTACCCATTCCTTTAGAACTTGCATGGGTCTCTCTGCTCCTTTCAGAAATCTATATGCACGAATAAAAAAAGTTCCATCTTAATTAAGCCCTGGGAACTGAGTTGCTGCAGGCATTATATCTCACCAAAAGAATGTCTTGTCAGTGGAACCACCCTTCCTCTTGCTCCTCTATCTCTTGTCCAGCTGATGACAGTTACTTTTTCCTCTGTATTACACTCTGAAATTTTCCTATGGAAAGGCTGGCTGCCCCCATAACAGTAGACTGACATGGTGGGGACAATATGATGATTGTGGCCAAAGACAGAACACATGTGGAAAAAAGAGGACAGAGAGTAGGGTCTTTACCAGCACATTACCTTTCAAAAAAGGTGTCTTTTGGCCCTGGAGACAAATAAAAAATTTTGAATTAAGATGAATTACTGGCTACAGCTAGAATTAAAATCAGTTCTTAAAAGTAAGTTACTGGCAGTTTCTCATCCATACATTCTATACAGAGTCTTCTGTTAATTAGATATCCATCAAAAACCTTTATGTATGTATTGAGCCTTATATGAAAAATGTTCTGGTTTTTTTTTTTTTTTCACTCTTGTCTTTCCTTTTCCTATAGTATATAACAATTGTTGATGTTAATTTAGATATTTTATTTTAAATATGTTGCTATCTACTTGATAAAAGGCAACAGCTGGTTTTTTTTACTGTATAAAACCATTAGTTAACAACTAAGTTCACAAGAGGAGAACCTATGTTCAAATCCTCATGTAGGGCATTCTTTAATGTAGTTCAGTTCAAATTCTCTTCAAATAAAGATGGTTCTTTAACTGTAGTATGTAAGATATAGGAGCTTTGCAGTTGCACCCCAGCCTTTCCTGATCCCTTACTGGGGGTTGGTGTCCAAAGGTGGTGGGATGGGTCTTGGACAGCAGATCCCTGATATCCACTCCTTCCTCAAACAGTCATAATATAAAAGTAATATTGGTAAATAAAGCATTACTTGTTCCAACATAGTAAATGCATTCACATGTTTTGTGTAGATTTTAGTTTAAAAGAAAAAAAAAAAAATGTAGCCTATACAGTATGTTTGCCTTCTTTTAAAACATGAAATGGAGTGCATTTTCCACTTAGCAGCTTTGCTTCAGTGAGGTCAGAACTGATTGCTCTATCTTTTGTTTCCTTTTTCATTGTTTGCATTCTACCTTATAATAACACACAGTTCAGTAGCAGTCTCAGTCATTTGTAGAGCCAGTCATATGAAGAAAATTCTCATTTTCTTAAGGGAGTGAACATTTTCACATCTCCTTGAGTGCTGTTTAAATGAATTGCATACTCATTTGATCTTATTGAAATAAATCATAAGACACTTTCTTCCCTCCCCAAATCTAATGATCATTCTGTGTACAAAAAAATAACTCCACTACTTCATATTTTATTTTCTTATTTTTAAGAACTACATGAAAAACAGTGCACTGAACAAAATGTTGTCTGTAGTATGTAGACTTCATAATTAATCAATGAAAGAAATCCATGTATTTACAATATTACTCAAACTACAAAAATCCCAGACATGAACAATATAGGCAGACTTTGAACACCAGGAGATATGTGTATCCTATTAACATCTCTAACTTTTCTGTCATATTAGGGTTAAAAGGAAGCTAACTTTTCCTGTCAGATTTTGCTTCTTCCCTGAATGGGAGCAGGGCGTGTCTGTCATTTTGGCTTTTCCACACATCCTTCACCCTGTAAGTGAGATTCATAAATCTTACAATGCATTTTAAACCCCCAACACTGATATCTATTAAGTTTTCTTATTTAAGAAATTAGTTGGCAGTTGGAAGTGTAGTAGCAAGAAAAATAAATGAGTTTTACTTCTAGGACTACAACAGACCTTCAGAAATACTTTTGTTTTCAGTACAGGATTGCCTGTAGAAATCCTCAACTCCTTCCCATTTGTGAGGTCACTGTTCTTTCATCACTGATTACTGAATATTCTATTCTAGCAAGAAAAAGACTCACTGAATTCAGTTAATATAGGAAACATTTATAAATGAGTTTTTATTAGACAAATTCCAAAGAATCAAAGGAAAGTTGAAAAATGCATCTTCTAAAATATAAGTATTTGTTCAGCCATTGCATTCTAGGGGTATAAAAGAAATGACAGGTTTGTCGTGAAAGATGTGACAAGCCTGAAGTATGTCATAGTAAAATCAGTTTTGATAAACTACAAAAGGAATGAGCAAAGTAGGAAATCATTGTGAAATTTTTGTGAGTAGATGATGATTTTCTTGAATGTTAGAACACAATGCAAGTTGTTTCAATAAATCATCTTGCTGACAACCTTTCCATGGGTTGACTTTAGAACTAATGAACAATCTGTCTAAAGCAGTAAATCAGTTCAATTGTCATTGAATGCTAGGCAATACAACAGGTATACTGAATGGCAAATTCTTCTCCTTTTATTATACCACAATTCCAGAAATTTGTAATAATGTTTTTATTGTGATTTCAGCAGTTTTATTGTAGATAAATAGGATTTAGTAAAAAAAAAAAAAAAAAAAAAAAAAAAAAATTAGACAACAGTGTTTGAATATATGCACCATTTCATGAAGCTTTAATGTTTTATGGTGAAACAAGAAGCACCAAACTGACAACCTGTTTGTAAATTATTATTATCTGAAGACCAGACTGTTGTGTGAATGTAGCAGGTATTTTCCTTATAATATGGATTGAAAGATGTGATATTTTGCTTTATTTTTCCTTTCTATAGTCACAAAGAATTGGTATTTCTTGTGATATATACATTATAAACTTTTAATATCAGACATGGCAGCCTTCTGCATGTCTATAAACAATCTCCATCAAGCAGTACTGACTCAAGTAGCTTGATCATACATGAATCTGTGGGGAAAACAAAATTCAGAATAAGAATACTTAGTTCATTTTACTTTAGCTGAAAAATCCTGAACTTTCATGATTTTGTGAGGATAGAGGAGGTCCCCTTGATATGGTTTCTACTGGTATTAGCATTCTCTTTTGCCATGAGGACCTATAAGTAAACAACATATGGTTTCTGAGTAGCCAGCTCTTTTTCATTATGTAATCAAAGTTGGAAGAAATTATTCACTAATAATAGTTTATAGATTCTGTCATCTCTATCTTGCAATTTACAGAATTCCAAATAAGTTTCACATATTGAATAAAGAGGAAAAATAAAAATATTCAAAATATTCTGGTAATATAAA
>JANIJG010000411.1:23667-47011 GCA_024611175.1 Megaceryle torquata | reverse complement strand
TTCTGGTAATATAAATAAATATTTTTTATTTCAACCTTCCTTTTTTTTTCATATATATGTATTATAAATAAAGTTTCTAAATGAAAAATAATTTTCAGGCTAATTATGAATTCTTTTTTAAATTTGAAAATAGTACAGTGGTAAGCTTTAGAATATACTTTTTCTTAACACTATTCAAAATACCATATTTGTCAGAAAAAATCCTTTCCTGCAATATATATATTTACATATATGAAAAATTGATATGGGCAGAATAAAGCAGGTTGAAGAAGGTGGTACATCCCCTCTGCTCAGCCCTCATGAGACACACCTAGAGTGCTTTGTCTAATTCTAGACTTCGCAGTATCAGAGAGATGGACATACTGGAGCAAGTCCACTCATGAGCCAGGAAAGGAATACCAAGATTTTTTTTTTTTCCTTCATTTTTCCCCTTGCTTTTTTGTAAGCAAGGGTAAGCCAACTAGGTTGGCTATCTTCTTATACTGGATAAAAAAACCACCCATTTTCTTGAATAGCCATAAAGCTTATTAAAGTAGTTAACTACTTCATTATTTACTAGTGACACCGTATTTCAACCTCATCTGCGAGTCATCTTAAGCATTATCTTAGAAATGAAAGCAAACCAGGGTTTATAAGTTCTAAAATGATATATAGTTATGACATCACTGTAAGGTAATGATCAGCTGTCTTCATCTAGAGGCCTTATGTATTTAATTAAACATATGAGGTGTTGAAGACATATGAGGTGGTGTTGTTTTCTCCCAGAAACATTACCTTAGCTGGGACAGTGAATGATGGAGAGAAGTGGGTATCTCCACACAGCAATTTATTCCACTTAAGAATTATTATTTTAGGATAGGACAGACCACCCCTTGAGATTTCCATCTCTGTCCATTTGCAATTAAGACTATATTCTCTTTACTGATTATATCAGCTTAGAAAAGTTATCTAATCCTTTTAGATAAATTCTACAAACTGATGTGAACTCCACCTTATACTGAAATGCCAACAATTTGCCAAGGAGATTGAGAATTTCATACAGAAAAGCCACTGGGCTTATAGTATATATCTTGATAGTTTTTAATTCAGCCGTGTGGCCACCTTTGTCAACAGGGCTTTTGGAAAAGTAATTTGTAGTCAGTCAACACTGGCAACTGACCAGAGCAAGTATAGTCTGATTCAAGTACAGTAAGCACAATTTACATATAATTTCTACTTCTTAAGTCAAAACATGACCCTGCAGAAGCTTCTTTTTTCCCCACCTCTTCTTTATTCCTAGGTCAGAAGCATTGATACAGAATTCTTCAAAGAGTTGTTGTCCTTCTCATTTACCAGGAGCTACACTGTATGTCTGAGTGTGTTCAGAAGTAGAAATTTGTATTACAGCTTCAGAATTTGAATGCAAACTCTTCTGGCATTTATATTGACATATTATTCTCAATATCATTTATTTTATATGAAGGACATTATTTTAGTCAGAGATGTCATTGGAACCTGCATTCATTAGAGTTCATTGAACTATTCATGCATTCATTATGTCTATGAATTAGTGAATCATTCTGAATTTGACCCTTATTTACTTCTGAATAACATTAAAAACTGCTGAACAGGAATTCAGATTGTAAGCTTTGCTTATTCATATACTGCTAGTCAGCAAAGAGACATTATACTATTTCCACTAATTCTGTGACTGTAATATTTCAAAGAGAAGAATAAAGAACGAATCCATTACATCTTTCTGGTAAATACATTGTCCTCAGAATGAGTTCATATGGCACTTGGGAAGCTTCTTGCATTGTGAGTGTTTTCAAGAGTTTTTGGAGAGCATTCATTTGATCTTACAAATCTCACAACATATTGGACTGGGAGCTTTTATTTGGGGAAAAAAAATCACAAATAGTGCTTTCTTCATTCTCTGGTGAAGCCAGCACTGAAGCTGTTCACATTTACTCTTTGGGATTAGAAATCAGCTATCTTTGATACTTCCCAATACAGTTTGAGCTGCTAGGTTTGAAACACTCAGTCTCTTGATTTGTTTGTTTGCTGAAATTATATTGGGCATAGTGGTCAAGTAATTTAGAGACTTCATGTCTCCTGAAGTGTCAACTGTTTTTGGTTCAGAGACTCAAGACAAAAGCTACTTCCACACGAGTATCCCAGCAAAGGAGTCCCACATGTCTGGACATGAACTATAAAAAAGCTGGTCTTACATGTGGTCAATTGCCTATAGAAATTAGTGTTCCTTCATCAGGACATCCCAATGGTCTAAACTAACAATATGGCATGTCACATACATGTAAATACATTGTGCCAAAATGCTCCTCTTTTTGTCATAAATGCAGTTAAATTTTTCTTAATCATTTTCCCATGAGACCAGCAAAAATTGATTGCACAGCAATGATCTTTAACTAAAGGTTGAACAAGAATACATTGAAAACCTCAGGAATGATGAAAGGCATGTGAAGAGTGTTGCATATTAGATTCTATCCTTACTGCAGATGCCATTGTATTAATAGAAACTATAATTCAGTAGGAAAAAAATAAAAGGCTTTCATCTCACAGTGACTTCCTGGCAGGTTTGAAAATATACCCTTGATTTGTCTTTGTGTTTCTCACAAAAGTACAACAGACCAAGACAGTGGTGTTCATATTGATTTTTTACTGTTTGACAGAACTGCTGAGTTTCAGTGGATTTTGCATACCCTTTCAATTGATCATTCAGATAGATGGTGTCCAACTGATTGTAACCGTACACCACTACATTTGTTCACTGTTTCCTGCCATGAGACAACATTTATCTGATTTGCAGTAAAAAACAGGTATAGACCTCTGTGACAATAAAGAGAATTCTGGAAAGGATTAACTGATGTATATGCAGGGTTGTTAAATGACATAACAAGCATCCAGCGCTATTTCATTAGCATTTCTATGCAAATCATATTTATAAGCTACTTAGCAACTGCATAAGTTACAGTATCCAGGCAAATTGCTCTATGTTGTACCATCTTGTTAGCTATTACAAACACTTCCTTACAGCATTACCATGAAAAAGACAAAGTTTTCAGTGAAGCTCTATCACCAGTTAGATATAAATATGTTCATCAGATATAGATATGCTCATCTGTTTCATCAACACAAATGATAATAAAGACTAAGGAGATAATCTGATATGATAGGAGATATATGGATATGGTGGAAGGCCATGAAATGGCCTGTGGTGGAAGCAGAAATCCCTCAAGTCTCCTCTACAGTCACAGTTCATAGAATCCTTCCAGCTCACAGTCAAGGTGACAGTGGACACAGAACTTTAAATCTTACCCATATGCCTTGTCAGTTCCTTAGATGTGACAAGAATTTGGGCTAGACTGTTCAGGAGGATAGCATTTTGAAAAGGTATTTAAAAAGACCAGGCTGCATTTTCGTCGATGGATGTCTCGGCCCTCTAAATCCTAAAATGATAATCTGAATTTCTTCCTGTTCCTTCCATAATGTAACTCTTCCTCTGCTAAATTGCCTCGGGTTTCAGTCTTTTCCCAAGTCATGCAGATCTTACAAGTGTGCAGCAGTTATTTGTTGGTTAATGTGCTTATGAAATAGATAGGTTGGCTAAACTTGAGACTAATGTACTAATACACTAATCATTAGCAATGCAGGAGCTGAGTCTGCTGCCCAGATGTACTCTGGATGGGGGACGGGATGGGACTGAACCATCAGTTTTCAAACAAGACTCTTGCCATGCTATACCTTTCAGGTCTCTGCTGGTTTTTACTTAGCATTTTGTATTGTTTCACATTGCTATTTTTCTCTTTATTGCCCGAGTGGTAAAAAATAGTCTTTCAAAAATTTATCCGTCTTTTTTTCTGTATCATGCACATCTTTACCATAGGAACTCTCACACAGTTCAGCAACAATTTTTACAATAAAACCAAGCCCAGGTCATACAGTTGTGGTTCACAGAATGGAGATAGCTGGACCCCTGGGCTGTGCGTTACATCAGGTAGACATTTATAACTGTGGGCATCTGAGAGCTGATCATGGAGAAGGAGAGATGCAAACATACTTTACTCACCTTTTAGTCACTAAGCTGGTCTCTCTCTGAATTGTTTGAGAACTTCAGTCCCCCAGAGGAGCAGTGAATTTTTCAAGAGCAAGGTAATGTAATCCTCACTTGTATCTAAACAGATCCATTTCAACACTGGGATTTTCAAAGGAGACTAAGCAGAAATCAGACCTAACTAATTTATTTTCCATATCTAGTTCCTTTAACCTGATTTTGAATTTCCATTAAGGTTTTTCAGTTATGACAAATAGAAATAATTAAATAAAATCATAATAAAAATCCCAGGAACCCAAGGCTGGGGAAAGGGTTTGAAATTCTTTAATGTTTTCTCACCTTTCAGGAAACTCATTCATTAACAACCTCTGTCTTCAAAACTATTATTTGTATTTTTTTGTCCTATCTTTTCCTACTGGAAGGCTTTGTTTCAGAACCTGACTGCTCTAAGAGTTGGGACACCTCTTCTAATTTCCTGCTAAATTTATTTCCAGCTGTTCACATCCATTTTTTCCTGTGACAACACTGACATTTCACTTAAATGGTTCTTTTCTCTCCTGATGTTTACCCTGCTGTTGTATTTATAGACTAGCTTCTATTCCTTCTTAGCCTTTGTTTAACTAGGCTAAACAATCAGAGGTTTTCTAATCTTCTGTTAAATAGGCAATGTAGTCTTCAGAGCATCTCAGTATTACTTCTCTACTTAAAGTCTTTAGCTTCCTATCAAAACTAAGCACAAATCTGGACACAACTTTCAGATAGTAGAAATTTAATTTATGTCTGTTTTTCAGAAGTAGTGCAATGAAACTTAAGAAAGTAGTTACCATAAAAAGTAGACAGAACACCTCAGGGGTAAAAGATAATTTCTTATGATAGTTTTCAAGGTGACTTTGGAATGCTGACCTCTGCCTTTAAAATGGTGGTCAGTGTAATGTTTATCTGTGTAATGACTACCATAAAAAAATATTAACATATCTCAGTAGTTATCAGGGTTGTCTACATGTGGGAGAAAAGTAGTTAATTTGATGGCCGTGTAAAAGTGGATGTGTTTACAGGCAAGAGTGAAAGAGCAACAAGATAAAATGTATAAGCCGTTACTGGTATCTCCAGCACTTTTGCTGACACAGTTTTCTTTGAAGAGAAGCAGTATAGAAAATTTTAAAAAGTAGACATAGCAAAAAAAAAAAAAAGTTTTTATGAAAGCATATTTTGCGTAGTCAAGACTCAGGTTCTGTTGGTGCAAATGCATTTTTCTGTGTCCACTTTTAAAAATATAGCTTTTGAAGCTCAGTAAATTGAAAGGGGTATTTATTTTTAATTTTCTATTTCTGTCTAAACATTGTTGTCTGCTCAGAGGGCAGAACAATCTATATGGCCCAGGGATGCCTTGCTACAAGTGTGGGAAATTGCTTTGAGTTTTCTCAATGGGAGAAGCAAAATGACTCCCAGGATGCAAGGCAGAACAAAGACCCTGATTGTACTTGTAAACAGAGGTGCCTGTAGCCACAGGATTTCACTGGGAATAATATCTTACTTTGTCTTGTGAGTCTGCCATCATATTCTCTCAGCCCTGTCATATGATCACCAGACAGCTGAATGGGATAAACATGTCATTTTGCTTTTGGTTTTGACCAATTACTTGTTCTCTAAAGAGGAGCACAGATAGACAGCTGATACATAAGTGGAGCCTCAGTCACACAATAAACAGAACATATCCTTAGTTAGGGGAACAGAGGCTCTTGTTAAATGAAGAAGGCCAGTGATGAATGGTGAGGCTCAGAAGAAAAAAATCTAAACGAACAGCCATGTTTGCCTCTGCAGCCTCCATTGTACCCTTCCCTCTCTGTAGCCAAGTGACCTCTAAACCTTGCAAACAGCACACAGGGCTTTTTTTCTTCGTTTTCTGTGTTGACTATTATCCTTTCATCTTGAAAGGTCATTGGGTATCGGTTGAAGAAATATACCACTTAGCTTTGAGTGTTCTCTCTGTTTGAAGCGATTTGTCTGTTTGTTTTATAAATGAGAGTCTGTCCACAAACAAATTGAAAATTAGTTAATCACCTTTTCCAGATAACATACAGTAGGTGTTGTGCCATAAGAAGAACAGGTTAATCCTAGAGCAGATTGAAATGCTTCATCAGCCACATGCAGGGCTCAGTGGCCTGGTGCAGTGATGAGGCAGTTGGAGGTTCAGCATAAGCAGCTCCTGCAGGACTGGGAGGAATAAACCATCTCAAGAAACCCTGATATTTAAAGGTTAGACATACTTACTAAAATGAGTTGGAGGGGGATTTTTGTGCCTGAAAGATCATGTGCAGCTTGTATACATATTTCAAGTATCATACTGGTAAATCTAGACAAGCCTGAAAAAGTCATTACATTTATAAATTACATGGGATAAGACATGACTGGGGAATCTGAAGAATTGCCTGTCATGTTCCAGTACTGATGTGGAAATCTTTCCAAGTATTTTTACCAATTTATAAATATATTTTACTTTATTTACATGCAGGTAGTAAGGGCACAACGAAGCTGCACAGAAAAAAAAGATCAGTTTCTCACCAGCCTGCATTTATTATGTCCAAGAATTTTTAAATGCAACCCTGGATTTCATTAAATTTGCAGGGAGCTGTTTCATGGTGAGGGGTTCCTGAAAATCCTTTGCAGTATAAACATGTACCCAAGTTTAATTAGCTTGTCATTTTAGTGAATTCAAAGTGAAAAAAAAAAAAAAAAAAGAAAGAAGAAGAAGAAAAAAAAGAGATAATATGAGAAAAGCTAAAGGGTTACATAACTGATGGCCATATTTTAGACTAGTAAAAGCATGCATGTTGCTTCAGGAAGTGGTCTTTGATTACTGAAGTTAGGCCCGTATCTGAAAAAGGAGGTATAGAGCAAAGCAACTTAGCTTATTCTAGCTTGAATCAGAATAGTTATCTTCCTCATTGTCTTTTGCTGCTTACACAAACAGATTTATTATCAGTTCATCTTATTTATTTCAGCTAAATGGAAATGCAGAAAAAGAAGACCCAAAGTGAAATTATAATGGACAGTTGGAACTTATGAAATGGCAGAAGAGGTCTGTGAGAAGGAGGAAGAAAAAGAGCTTTGGCTGGAACACAGGGAAAAAAGAAGAGACTATGATCTTTGGAAAAAGGGACATGCAACTCAGGAGGACTACAAGGATGTTGTGTGGTTATGCAGGGAGAAAATGAGAAGGGCCAAAGCCCAACTGGAACTTAATCTGGATACTGCTGTAAAAGACAATAAAAATATTTCTATAAATACATTATCAACAAAAGGAGGGCTAAGAAGAATTTACATCCTTTATTGGATACTACAGGTAACAATGACAAAATATGAGGAAAAGGCTGAGGTAGTGAATGCCTTCTTTCCCTCAGTTTTTAATAGTTGTTGTCTGGGTACCCTGCCCCCTGAGATGGAAGACAGCAGCAGGGAGTAGAACGAAGCCCTCAGAATCCAAGGTGAGGTCTTTAGTAACCTGCTGCACCACTTAGACACACTCAAGTCTATGGGTCCAGATGAGATCCACCCAACAGTACTGAAGGAGCTGAGGGAAGTACTCACCAAGCCACTTCCCATCATTTGCCAGCAGTCCTGGATAACTGCCACTTGACTGAAAGTTAGCAAATGTGATGCCTATCTACAAGAAGGGCTGGAAGAAGGACTCAGGGAACTACAGGACTGAGACATTGTTGTGGGTGATGGGGAAGGTTATGGAGCAGATTATACTGAGACCCATTACATGGCACGTATAGGACAACCAGGTGATCAGGCTCAGTCAGCATGGTGTTATGGAAAGCAGATCCTGCTTGATTAACTGGATCTTCTTTTGTCACAAGGTGACCAGTTTAGTGGATGAGGAAAAGGCTGTGGATGTTGTCTACCCAGAATTTAGTAAAGTTTCTAACACTCTTTTCCACATTATTCTCCTGGAGAAATTGGCTGCTCATGACTTGGATGGGTATGGATTCACTGGGTAAAAAAAATGGTTGGTTGGCCAAGCCCAAAGAATTGCAGTGAATGGAGTTAAATCCACTTGGTGGGATGCCACAAATGGTGTTCCCCAGGGCTCAGTATTTGGCCCAGCTCTGTTTAATATTTTTATCAATGATCTAGGCAAGGGAATCAAGTGCACATTCAATAGGTTTGCAGATGACACCAAGATGGGTGGGACTGTTGATCTGATTGAGAGTAGGAAGGCTCTTCAGAGGGATCTGGACAGGCTGGATCTGGACAGCAAGGCCAGCTGTGTGAGGTTCAACATGGCCAAGTGACAGGTCCCGCACTCAGGTCACAACAACCCCATGCAATGCTACAGGCTTGGAGAAGAGTATCTGGAAAGCAACCCAGCAGAAAAAGACCTGGGATTGTTGATTGACAATTGGCTGAATATGAGTCAGCAGTGTGCCCAGCTAGTTGAGAAGGCCAACAGCATCCTGGCTTGTATCGACACTAGTGTGGCCAGCAGGACTAGGGAAATGGTCATACCTCTCTACTTGGCACTGATGAGGATACATTTTGAATACTTGTTCAGTTTTGTGCCCCTCATTACAAGAAAGTCATTGAGGTGCTGAAGTGTGTTCAAAGAAGGGAAATGAATCTGGTGAAGTGTCTAGAGCACAAGTCTTCTGAAGGAACTGGGGTTGTTTAACCTGGAGAAAAGGAGTCTCAGTGGCATCTTAGCACTCTCTACAACTACCTGAATGGAGGATGTTGGTCTCTTCTTTCAAGTAACAAGCAATAGGACAAGAGTAAATGGCCTCAAGTTACACCAGGAGAGATTTAGAGAAGATATGAGGAAAAGAGTATTCATAGAAAGTTCTAAAGCACTGGAACAAGTTGCCCAGGTCACCATGCCTGGAGGTAATTTAAAAGAGCATGTGTAGATGTGATGATGAGGGACATAGTTTCATGGTGGATTTGGCAATGTTAGGTTAATGGGTGGACTTGATGATCTTAAAAGAAAAGTATTTTCCAACCCAAGAAATTCTATGATTCTAAGGAAGCAGCTACATAAAGAAGACATCAATATACTAATTCTGGATGAAAACATCGTATTTGACTGGAGAGGTGTGCACACTAGTAGGAATTGAAGTAGAAGTTGTCTTCATCACCCACTTATAAAAAAGCTTTATCAAAATAATTGCAAACAAACAAACACACAGATGTGTTGAAGGATGAAACCGTTGCTAAAATGAAATCTTGCAGTTGTCCTTGTTTATCAGGCCTTGATGTTTTTTTTTTCTTGAACACTGTCACCACCACAGGCTTTAATTGCCAGACTTTCCTGCAGCCAGAGATAAAGAGTGCATGGCTAAGACAGGCAAAAGGATCCCTTGACTTTAGAAGTGGTACTTGCCATCTGGAGGAGAGGTGACTTGATAGAAAGAAGAGTCATGCTTTAGCTGGCACTCTCTGTGATCTCTGTGTTTTATGGCTAAGTACAGTTTTTCAGTCTCCTGAGATGTCAGGATTGGCAATTTTCTAAGCTCTAGGATCATTATATTTTTCAGAGAATTTGAACCTCTACATTGTGTGCAAGTTTACTGTGAAACAATTAATCCTCAATTTGATGACAAGCACTTAAGTGATTTTGAAGACATATTGATGTTCCAGCTTGCAACGCTGCACATTGCAGAAAGCTAAAAATACCATTTACTGTAAAGCTGCTCTGTTTATTAATCCATGTTTCATACTGCAGCTCACATATCATGAAATAAAAAAATGTCATTGGCACTGTTTCTGCTCTTTAGTTATTACTCTGCTTTTTAGGGCACTGGAAATTAACCATACCTAAGTATAGGTATAACATCCTTGAGTATTACATAGGATAAAAAAAATCCCTTAAAATGGTGAATTATGGTTTTTGTGTTCCTGCTTTTAGGTTATATTGTTCAGAGAGCCAGTGAATAAAAGATTGCAGATCAATTGAAACATTTGTTTGACTCAAGTCTGCTGAGTAAAATGATGTATTTCACTGTAGACAAAGTTATTTTCTAGAATGTTAGACAAATGTGTAGTATTGGCTGTAGCAGCCTGTTTATAGCTAAGAAAAGTAATGATATCTCCATGGAGGAAGAAAATTTGCCTATACCTAACTTACCTAACTTTTTTTTTTTTTTTTAATAAAAAAGAGTAATGACAGCTAAGTTGAACTCTTGATAGTATTTATTTTTATAAACGTTTACATGTGATTTCCATAACTACTTTTCAAGTAGCTAAAACATTTTTTCTGGTTTTTGGTTGTTTTTCTTTCCTTGATATAATAGTCATAATTAATATTGTGTAGTACTAACCAGGCTACTACCACGTGAGAAAGTAGAAACACAAAGTAAATGAAAGCTGTGGCCTCAAGAAAACACATGCCTGGATACACAGAGAAATATGGAATCAAGAAAGATACAGTGGAAGGAAGACATTGAAACAATATATAAAACATGGTTATCCAAAGGCTGTTCATTATTGTGAGATACCCAGAATCACAGAAGTAGGGAGTGGTAGTCATAATCCAAATATCACTGTAGCATAAAGAAGACCAAGGGATTTCCAGTAGTATATAAACTTTCATATTGGGGAAGTATGATTTGTTGAAACTCAGACTGTAACCTGGAAAAGGTAATATCTGATAAATGTTTTTTGCATAAAGAAATCATGAATTTTTACAGTTAGTAAAGTATCCATTTAACATCTTTTGAAAGGTAATATTTTTTATTGTATTATTTGGATTATTTTGTTTGCAAATTAAGCTTATTTACAGTAAAATGCTTAAAAATTTAAATTCAAATTCAAGATTTATAAAGATTTCAATAAAGATTGAAATGCAACATATCCTAGTTATTGTAATGGAACTCCATTTCAGTCCTACATTCAATAATATTTAGGTTCAGATTTTCTAATATTTTTAGGCTCCTTTTGGATAGGAACAAACACCAAGGGATTTATTCACCAGTTTAAATTAGATATAAAAAGTCCACCAGCACTCAAATCTGATGCTGTGACTGGTAAAATCAGTTAAATTATCTGTTTCCTTAAAAATCACTGTGTATAAACTAAGTTTTTATTCTACTTTTAATAACTCCTACTTTTTTTTTTTTTTTCTTTTATTTTTCATTAATAGAAATCCTGCATGGCAGGCATCAAATTGAAGTGACTAAAATATAATGACAGATTCTTCCCTAAAAGTATTTTTAGTGCATGTGGAAGCAGGAAGAGCTATCCCCAATTTCTTTTTTTTTTGCTAAAATTTCTGACTCAGATGGTAGGCTCAATCATTTGTCAGATTTTGAAGCTGCAATCTTATTTTTGGACATAAAGTCACATTTTAGCTAAACTCACATAACCACTACCATTGAAATCACAGATAGTAATTTGATTTTTAACATTTTCACTTTATGGGGGTCGGGGGGGGGGGGTAGCAATTATATTAAAGCCCTCTTGGCTTAAAAGGTATGTGGGTTTAACTTCAATGAAAGTGTATAGTCAGGAGAATGTCACTTACTGTTAAGGAGTCTTTCTAGACATGTCAGGATTAAGAGAGATTTAAGTAGTCATCTACTGGAAAAGAAAATTGTACCTGAACAAACACAATAGAGGCAATGGCAGAACAACGCTCTTGGCATCCTTAGACAATCAGAGTGCTTCATGATTACTGGCAAGACAGATTGAGAAATGAACAGTTGCAGATTTTTTTTAACCATCACAGTAAAAATATAATTTTTCTCTGGAAAAAAATAATTTTGAGAAAAAGACATTTCCATCATAAAACTATTCTAATCACAATTTCCTGTCACAGCTCTACCTCTAAGTTATTCTAGGTGAGACATTTCTTACAAGGGCCAGAGGAAGCTAGTGCCACTGTCCAGAAATTACTCAGAACCAACAGATTTGCTACATCCAGTGCCTCACCATCACAGCTGCTGACATCAGGTCCTGTACAACTGGAAAATTGCATGGCTCTCCTGTGAACCACTGCAAGATATATTTTCCATCCGATATATAAAATGGGTGTGGTCAGGAAAGAGGAAACGTACTACAGGGGATGAGAATAACAAGGAATTTAAGGTAAAGAACACAAAGCTAGAAAAGCTGTGCAAATTTATTATTCCACAAGAATATAGGTATGTAAATCATCAGTGGTTATATTTAGTCTCAGTATCAGAGGCTTTCAGAGGACTGAGGTTTTAGAACAATCTTCCTACAGGAACATCCAAAAATCTATTTATTTTTAAGATCAAGTACTGTAGATTCATGAACACGGGTCATTTACCATAGTAAAGGGAATGAGTGTTGGCTCAGGAATTTCCTGCCAGCCCTGATGTACATGTTTTCAGTGGGAATGTTAGGGTTAGAATCCAAATGGGTGGGAATCCAGCTATGAGTAAGGCCAAGAAATATTTTAGAGTGCTCATGTGATGGTGTTTGCCTGAATATACCACATTTTGGCCGTGAAAATATGAAGGGACAGTAAAGTTGGTGGACAAAACATGAAAAATGTCTGTTTGGTTTAATGAAAGACAGGTTCACCACACCTCATGTGTAGGAAAAGCAGAGATCAATTGGACTTGTAAAGGTCTATGCACACTAAGGAAGACACAATTAATATTTGCTTACTTTGAACCCAAACAAAGGCAATCTTAAAATAGTATGACTGGCAAAATGTCCAAAAATTTTGTAACACAGTAACACAACTGAAAACATTTTGTCAAAAAGCTAAGCTTACACATTGAAATAATAGGCACAGCCCCAAGGGGCAAACAGAGGTCTCTAGTAGGGCTGCACAATCAGGGAGGAGGAAAACAAATGCAAGCAGTAAATTCTGACAGAGAAGAATTAAGGATGTAAAATAGGCAGGAACGGTCTATGTTAAAACCAGAATTCTACTGACTAAGCTAAATTAGACTGAATTCTGACCCAAAAAGTAAGGTGTCAAGAGCCCATGAGATTACCTCTTTTCTTCTGGTGAAGGAAACAGAGGAGCAGGAAATGCCAGGAATGGGAGAAATAAAGATGCGGAAGAAAGACAAGAACCCCCCCTGCATCTGTCTTCCCTCAGGAATAGCCTCAACTAACCTTGACCTCAGTGATGGATCACAGCCCTCAGTGCCAACAAAACCACATCAGTTCCTGGGTACTGCACACTCACAGATGGTTTAGGCTAAGCTTGTTGAGAACTCATTGTTTTGCATATGTAGTGATAATGATTGCTAGTGATTAAGAAGTAGCCACTGACAACACAATGTGCATTGTTAACAAGTATCAATGCAGTAAAGAGTTGTCTTGAAATTTGAAAGTGGTATGATTTGTCAGTCTTTTAAACACTCCCATCATGGTGAAATCCAATTCCCTAACTGATACATATAGATATCTTTATAGTTGCAGCACAGTTTAAAACATTTTTTTTCTTTCTCATTTGTTTTGGGTTTTGTAATAAAAACTTTTACAAATGAGATCATCTAATAAAGTATATTTCTATTAAAGATGTTGTTTTACTTTTAATATCAAGGCAAATTTAGTTATCCAAGGTTAAGCATGCAGAAACTATCTCAGTTTTGGTGGTCCTTCCTCCTTGTTTTATCTGACAATTAAGATTAATTTTATTTCTGAAGTTTTCTGAAGCATTGAATTGTTGAGTAAAGTTAGACAGTTGTAGTTCTGTTATAACACAATTATTTCCTTGGGAAATGTAAAAAGCACTCATCGAAGCTATTCTAAACCTTCTTTATGGACCTGATTCTCAGTTCATGTACTTTGCTAGCTCTGTTAAACTCAGAGAACTACATACACTGTATTTCTGACCCTACATGCTTAAAAATCCATTTTAGTATGGAACAGCTAACACTTTCTATCTAAAAGAAGTCATTAACCAAAGCTAGTGTGTCAGATCGATATTTCAGGATGTATTTTGGGCTGCAGGACTGCTTCTCAATAAAAATGGCAAGGAAAGTACTTGTACAGAATTTATAAAGAGGAACAACACAGGCAGATGGTTCCTGGAATATTTATTTGTGTGATAAATTTGAGAATGAATTATGTACATTAAAGAGAAAATAGACAAAATAGTCTTCTAGACATCTGCTAAAACTTGAATTTATTAAACTTACTGGAAAATAAGAAAATAAAGAACAGTATTCTTAGTTCTCAGGTCTTTTTCCTCTTAATTCTCATATGCCAGGAAATCAATGAG
The DNA here is from genome assembly GCA_024611175.1 of Megaceryle torquata. Taxonomy (NCBI): domain Eukaryota; kingdom Metazoa; phylum Chordata; class Aves; order Coraciiformes; family Cerylidae; genus Megaceryle; species Megaceryle torquata. The sequence continues at coordinate 32,750 of JANIJG010000411.1, read as the reverse complement.
GTCACAGTTAAACTAAGCTTCATGTGGTGTAACATTCCAATACTAAAATATGAGCCAGACAAGTCATTATTAGTATTTTGTTTTTATTTTATAGCACCATCAAAAGACTGTGATAGGAATCAGAATTCATTGGTGACATACACTTGAAAAATTATTATTAATTTCTCTTGCTCCTCAGACAATTAAAAAAATGGCAGCCTATGCAAAAGAAATTAAATGTAAAATGTGGAATAAGATTTCAATGAATAAATATTCAGAAGTTTTTTACTGTTTACTTCTGGGAGGGTGCTTTAGACAGGCAGTGAGGGAAGAGAATGACAGCATATCAGGGAGGGAAAAGAGGGATTAATTTTGGAGAGCTAGAGGAAGGTAGTTATCAGTAGGAGTGTCTGACAAGTGTAAGAGGTAAACCTTTGGGGCTTGTGGGGAAAAAAACCCCAAAACCAGAATGATTGAAGAAAGAACAAGAACAGAGAAATTAGGAAACTAGCTGTTCAGTAAATTTTATTCTCATTGTCAAATGTGTAGCCTTAGGATTTATGTAGTGCATACTTATTCTGAAGCCAGGATGATTAATTTTCTCATGTGATTGTCTATGATGCCCAAATAGTAATACCAAAGTGCTTCTCAATAATTATTTAATCTTCAGAATGCTCTAATGATATGAAGAGATAGTGTAATTCCCTATTTTATAGGTACTAGAGAGAGACAAAGAAGTCAAGTGCACTTATGGATTTTTAGAGTCCAACTTGAGGGCATAGAATCTGATTTTCCAGCATATGTCACAGAGTATTTTAAAGGTTCAAAGCACTTTTTTGTCAGATCCATGAAAGTTAAACAGTTCTGCAGACGAGACCCCATGACCTCAGGTGAAGCCCAGAATATCATGCATGTACAGTTAATGACTACTTGTAAGAGGTCACTTAAATTCATTCAGGAACTTTTTATCAAAGATAATAATTTTACAGGATGATATTCAATTCCTTTAACCATGGACTCAATCCTTTTGTTCCCTTTCCTTAACCAAATCTCCATCCAAATCTCATCTTCCTCAGCTAATAAAACAAACAAACTTTCTCTTTAACAAATTGATCCATCTTGCATTATGAACAAGATTTGCATCCTCTGCAGAGTATCTTAAACACAGATAAACTTCCTCTAATAGACAAAACTAACCTGCCATGAATCATCCCTAATTCAAGAAGCACGAAACCATGGAATAGGATTAGTTGGGTTAAGTGGAAACAGTATAAATTAAATATTTCAATGTCATTATCTATATTGGTTTTGTTGGTATATGTTACTAAAATGTTAATTGCTGAATTATAAAGTACCTAATATAATGCATCTACCAATACTTAGTATGGTTTTAATGGTTCATTTTCATAATACTTCTGCTACAATAAAACAAATATTTTAGATTTTTTTTCACAATATTGCAGTGAAATTGTTTTATCTTTTATCCTGCAAATTACTTCCATGTTCCTAAATCATCATTTTTTGATGTCTTCAGTAAAAAACATGTCTTTTTGTCCAGGCTGGAATAAAATAGGTCTGAATATTTTAAAATTTCCTGCAGAATAAAAACTCCAAATTCCTCCTAAATTATGCTTTGTTGAACAGGACCCACCCTGTCAGATAAATGGTCTCACTATCAGTTATTGCATTTTGTACTTTTTCCTCTTTATCTATCTGGGAATTTGTTTATAAGTGACTAGTCGTGTTGCTTTGTCTCATTACTGGCATATCAGAAACATCGTGCAACTCAAATAGTGCTTTCTAGAGTCTCTGCTATCTGTTTGGGTGCTTTGGGGTTTTTTGTTGTTTGTTTTGTTTTGGGGTTTTTTTGTTTGCTTGTTTGTTCTGTTTTGTTTTGTTTTGTTGATTACTAGTGAGCTGTGCCTCTTTGCTGTCGGATTAACTCACTGGAATACCTATTCAGCTCCCAACTATTTGAAGGGCCATCCATACAATAATTGTACAGGTGGATAATTCCAAGAAAAACTACCATGATTATAAGGAATTTATTGCCTCTTATAACTCCTTCTGCATTCCAAAAGGTATTTGTACAGGATGAAGGTATCTAGCACATAGTTATGACAGGTAGTTCTCAATAAATGTAGACTGGCTCAAAACGATTAGAACTTTTTATTTCCTGTGTTCTCAGGCCTTGGAGATTAATTAATGATATCTTAAAGATTATTTTTTAAAATTATAGAAAGAAATTTGGAATCCCAGGGGGACTTCTACAACACATGTAATTGAGGCAGAGTTTTTCCAGTGCTGAATAGCTTCTAAGATTAACTCAGTTCTCAGTACCTGATATGCTGTATACTAAGTATGACTCATGAGTTAGTAATGGATTGTCCCACTTTATTCATCTATCACAATAGTAATCTGAAATATTACTGTGTGGGAACTACAAGCAATTGCTGCTTTTCTGAAAGCAATTACCTGAGAAGTTTCTTTTAACAGTTGAACTATTGGGGGCACTTGGAAGGTGATGACTCAGAGATTTCTGTGTAGGATCTTAAAAGTAAGCATGGCTCTCTTGATGTAATATTTCATATTTTATTTGTCAAAAATATGTCAAAAATACTGCTATGAGTTATTTTTGGTTTTACAGAAATTAAGAAAAATGTCCACCAAACAATTCTGATTTCTTAAAAAATTACTTCAGATATTACATTCATGAAGTCAACAACTTCACTAAACAGCATTTTCAAACAAGAGCCTTCCCACACATGGATAATAGTATAAGAGGGCACTGATCTCTCCTTCCTCAAAGCAAGGTGGCATGAAAGGGTCAGCCTTACCTGTATGTTAATAAATCCAAGTTATTTCAGAACATGGAATTTCAGAGCCCTCACTTTTAGCAGGGTCTTTTGCTTGTCTATCATGTCATACTGTGAAATCTAATATTTTATTGAGTACTCTACAACACCAAGCTGCTTTCATGCATCTTCCCCTTGGACAGTGGACAAGGACAGGTTTCTTCAAATCTATGTAGTGCTGAGTTTCCACTTTTGTGCCATTGCTGTTGTAAGAAATCATGTTTGTTGCCAGAACCTATAATATTATACACCAATGAATGAATGATTGAAGACAAACGTTTACTTAATGTGATAGTATTGCTGGGTACAACAATTCTGTGGGGCAAAAAGTTAATCTATGTGAGAAACATGCTAGTGTAGGGTTGAATAAACTGAACTGCAAGTACTAAAAATATTTCTCATAATTATTATCTATGGTAATGTATATAAATCTCAGTCTGGTCTTTAACATGGGAAAAAGTGCCAAAGTCTGTGACTGCAACTGAAAAATTACAGGGAATGATCTGCATTTGTCAGTACAGTTAATACAATAATACAATACTTTGCCTGGTGGAAAGAGCATCAAGCTGGTTGTCAGGCATGTCAGGCTCTTTTATTGGCTCTGACATTACCTACCCTTTACCTTGGATAACTTGTACTCCATCTGTTTAAAAATAAAAAAAAAGAAGTAAGGTTCTTTTAGAAAATAGTACCTATGAATTAGATATCTTCCTAATGTTTATTGATTTAATTAATTACCATCTTTTGCTTACATGGTGAAGTTAGAATGAGCTCATGTTCTTCACATTAGATTTTACAGACATGACATTTTTTATACCATCGTATAGGCACTTCCCTCCCTAAAGGTAGTACACCCATATGTTCTTCTCAAAACTATGTTCCCTTCTAAAAATAGTGCATGAAATGTTGAGTGATTCTAATTAAATGCATTTAAAATTACTGAAGTCAGCTGAAATATTTTAACTGAATCTTATTTAAAAGATAAGAAAGCCAAATATGAAAACCAAATATTTTGACCTTCTCTTTTCCTTCAACTAGCCCGATGAAACATAATATAACAGTTAATAACAACTGACATGATCCCTTACAAAACAGATTCAGGCTGTTTACTCATTCCCTCTTCCTTCTTTGCCTTTGGCTAGAAGGAAGAAGTGAAGATTTGTAGAAAAGACAGTGTGCAAAATGACTTTTAAATGGTTTGAGTTCTCATGATTTCAGTCTTTTTAGTTTACTAACAAAAAGATTTATTCTTGTAATTGCTGTTTGTGCTTCTGCTGACTGCATTCTGAGACAAACTATGTTACTGCCTTCTCTCACATTATGGTAATAAAGATCTTCAGGACAAACACTACCCTCAATTATATAATATGCAAAAATGCCAATTTAATTTGTAAACTATGAGGTCGCATAAGTTGCAATAAGTGAATATTTTTAAAATTGCTGAATCTTTATCATTGTATTAATATAGACAAAGAATAAAAGAAAGTTCCAATGATGGTAGGTCAACATGAAGCCAAAATTGCAAACTGTTGGATTTCTCAGTTTGTTAATGGAACAAGAAAAAAAATGAAAAAAACATAAGCTGCATTTACCTAAATATATATATAACCTTAGGGAAAACCAATATACATTCTTTTGGTTGTTATATATATTTTTTTTTATTAAATCAAAAATGAAAATTTGAGGGCTTAGAATCCTTTCAAAATAAATGTTGACAGTTCTGATTCAAAAAGGAGAAACATTGGTTTCATAGAAAGCATACAGACTAAAATGATCTCACTTAAATTTTTTTTCCAGCTTCCTTTTGTTAAAGCTATTACTTCAAGCTGCATTACATCACAGATTATTTTAGTATTCTTGAAGATTTAGTAGAAGTTTTAGAAAAAAAATACATAAAATAAAATAGGCAAATTAATCTTCTAATTTTCTCCACTACTCACTCCCTAGATCACCCATCCATACATTTAACTGAAGTTCTGTATACACACAGAAGTGACACCAAAAGGATGAACTCAAAAAAAATGATACAGAGATGACCTTATATAAATAATACTCTGTGCATTTGGAAACATAGTCAACTTTGATTTGATGTATCATGAAGTAAATTTGCTCTTCTTATAGATGGTCCTTCCTTTTTGAGGTCTGCATCATGAACAAACAGATTTTCTAAACTGATCCTGCTTGGCCATTCCAGGGCCTGGTGTAGCATTCTGTTTCTAGGACTTCATTTATATTTCATTAGTTATCATGGGAGGAATTAATTAATTCTGTACCTGCAATGTAAGAACATGAAGAAAATCAGGAAGAAAAACAATTCTTGCAATATTGAAAAATCAAATTGCAGTAGAGTTACTATATATATTATTTGGAGATAAGAATGGAAATGTTAGCAAAGCTTAAACTGTCCAATTTTTTTTTTTTTTTTTTTTTTTTATCACGAAAAAGAAGGGCAATGACCTGATAATTTTTTTTGTACATACTGTTTTGCAAAAGACACTGTAAAGCTTCTTAATTCTGGAATCTGATCCTCCCCCCAGGTTTGTACTAACTAACAATAAGTGAAATTTTAAAGTCTGCCTTTTGTTCCACCGTCATAGATGTATCTACATAAAATCAGAGAAACACAGAGAAGAAAAGTGCTCATGGTTTGCTTCTGTCAGACCATTGCAGAGTGTTTCTGGACTCTGAATTCCTCCTGAGTTTCAAGGGGAGTGTATAATGTACAGAGGACACTGTCTGCAATTTCTTGTACTAAGAGATTTAAAGAAGACATGTCTTTCACTTTTCATCTGAGATTAATCCAGTGTGCTTTTCTGTATAAATATTTACATTTAATCCATATTACACGGACATTCATTAAAGGAAAGAAACAGATTGATTTTGGGATGTTTTTAATAGACAGTACTGCCTAATAAGAAAATAAGGCTTTCTCAGACGAATTTGACTACTATGTACTAAGTAATGTGAACCAAACTCTTGCTGCATTGCAGGTGGCTGGAATAGTCAATACACTGCTGACTCAGCAGAAGTGATAAGTGGAATGCAATAACAATCAATTTAGTAGACGGTCTGGAAATATCTTTAAATGAGGAAGGGATATAGTTAACTTTTTTCCCCAATGAGGAGATAAGAAGTAAGTGATTATGTACTTTCAGGATTTATAAAATAATGTGTTGGCTCTGATACAATTAATTTTTGATTTAGCTTTTCTCTGGGATCATTTTACAGTAGAATCTATATCCTTTGACAATAGTTAAACTGTTCTGTCTTTCATTTTTGAATGCAACAGGAAGCTTAGTGCATGTGTATATGATTCTTAATTTAAATGCAAGTTATAAAGGTTATCCTTCAATTTTTACATGGGAACAAAAAAAGAAACTGATTTTAAGAACTACATTTTGAGTTCAAGTTCCACTGAAGAGACCATTTTCCTTCAGAATATTACTGTAAATGGGATTAGACATGCTTTTTAATGGACTTTAGGTCACTTCATTTGCTTATTAGATCTCAGAAGGAAAAAAATAGTATACCAAGAAAACTAATGAAAAGAAGATATTAAAGAGTATAAAAGCCAGGTCATGAGCAGTTTTAACATGGAATCTTGGGGCTTGCATTTTGTCATAATACCTTTACATCAACTTTCTTTACACATACATGTTTCTCTTGTTAATTTTTTTGCAGGCAGCCCACTTTAGGTAAAACTTGCATCATTACTGAATTTATTTGATGATATTTCTATAATTCTTTAGTTATAGGTACAGGTGCTGTTCCATCAGAGTATATAAAGATTTGATAGACTGGCATTAGGATTGGCATAAAATCATAGAAAAAGACCTTTAAGATTTTCAAGTCCAACCATTAACCCTACTCTACCAAGTCCACCACTAAGTCATATCCCCAATAAAGTTTTTAAACACATCCAGGGATGGCGACTCATCCACCTCCCTGGGCAGCCTGTTCCAAGGCCTGACAACCCTTTCAGTGAAAAAACTTTTCCTAACATCTAGTTCAAACCTCCCCTGGTACAGCTTGAGACCATTCCCTCTTGCTCTGTCACTAGTTACTTCTGAGAAGAGACCAGAACCTACCACTCTACAATGGCCTTTCAGGTAGTTGTAGAGAGCAATAAGATCTCCCCTCAGCCTCCTTTTCATCAGACTAAAGAGCCCCAGTTCCCTCAGACACTCCTCACAGGACTTGTTCTCCAGGCCCTACACAAACTTATCTGCTCTTCTCTGGACACACTCCAGCATCCCAATGTCTTTTTTTTATTGACATGCCCAAAACTGAATCCATTTCTCAAGGCACTCCCAGGTCTTTGACAAACAGTTTTCCAAACACTCTTCCCTGAGCTTGTAGAGTTGCAAATATAGTGAAATGTCTTACCAAAACAGGAAGTAAAGCTGGCTTATCACATTCACTCTGCTCAGTGTAACTGCAACAAAAGTGTTTGTTTGAAGCATCTCCATCCCATCTGTGATGTTTACAACAGCATAGACTATTAAAACAATAGTTTAAATCAGCTCACACAAGACTGAGTTATCTGTGTCTGTAGACTGCATTACTAATGCCAGCAATATCCCAAGTAGTGCTTAAAAAGTAGTCAAATATTCTTTTTCTCTTCAAAAATAACACTTTTTTATAAAAACAAGTGTTATTTTATTTGGTAAGTGCACAAAATAATACCTGAAAAAATGTGCTATTTATCTTGAGTAACCTGTTACAAAGGTTTTTCTATTTCAAAATAGTGTCTTACTCTGTACAAAAGCATGATCCATTCAGAAATAGTACTGGATCAGCACTCAGACATTCAAATTTATTTTTTGCTCTTCCACCCTCAGGCAGGTTATTTTACCTCTGGAAACCTGTTTTCACATCACAGAATGGGATATACATTAATCATGTCATTTGATCCAGCCAGCAAGTCAAAATGTGGTCATGTAGATGGGTTTAATCAGGTAGAGTACTTAATGGTAGCTATTTCCTTATTGTAATTTTTACTTTAAAAATACCAACTCAGCATCTTGTTCTCTTGAGTACAAAATAATTCAAGCAAGTTAAGCTCCTTGTTTCATGGGAAAAAAAAAAAGACTCTTCTAATCCATAACATGTATCCACATCACACTGTCCATGTCTTTTGTCTGTTGCTTAAATTTTATGATCATTGTTACTGTTATTATTAGAAATTTTGATTTAAAATATAAAAAGGAAAAATATGATATAGTCTTCCTAGTTTGTGATTTCTCATTACCTGGGTACTGGAATTTTCAAGTTCCAATTTCATCACCATATCCACTTGTTAAATGGCTGGAGAATTTGTCATATTATTTTCCTTTGGAATATAAAGGTTGCAATCAGTTTTCAGTAAAAACACAAATTTCCAGAGGAAATTACAGGAATAGGGTAGAATGGATATAGATGTCCTTTTCAGGACACAGTGACTTTCATTTTGTCATTTTCTTTTATCCTGAAACACTCATGGCCTCAGAGATGAGTGAGTGAGTACAGGTCCTGAGAAAAAGCAAAACCCTTAAAAACTATTTCTAAAACAGCTGCTAAGTCCCAGCTGAGCACCCAAAGCCAGTGAAATTTAGTCTGAAAGGGAATTTTCAGGTGTTGAACATAGAACTTTTCACCGTTTTGAGAAGGTGTTTACTTACTCTGAAGATATATTCAACCTTTGTGACTCAATGTGAGTCACAGAAAAAAATAAAAAACACAGAAACAAAAAAAAACACAGAAACACAAACAAAACACAACACTAACAAACAAAAAAACCACAGGAAAAAAAAACCCAGCAGCTCTATTTTTATTGTTTTTTAAGGATGTTTTCAAGAATTGTATCAAGGAATATTGAAAGCTTCAACAATGAACTGCACAGCTCAATTTTCTTCTCAAGGAATGGGCTTTATTTTGTTTTATTTTTTAATGATCATTCACTCATCTTGCAGGAAAGCCCAGTCTAGACTTCTCATTCAAGAGGACCTAGGGACCTAGCTCCTCCTTTAACTCCTGGTCAAAATTAGTCACCATTTATTTCTACATTTTTCAGACAATATCTACTATTTGTCTTCTACATTGCATATTTCCTGAAAAAGTTTAATGTCATGAAGATTAACTTTGCCAATCTAGTAAGATGACTATTCTATAAATATATAGACACACTTTTTTTTTTTTTAATTACTAAAGAATATTTTGTTGGTATTGAACTAGTTAAAGTCCATTTCTTCCTCTTTATGTCAGAATAAA